>JAWZYT010000514.1:492500-633086 GCA_034508575.1 Petrolisthes manimaculis
TATAAACCCTGGTGTAGTATGGTAAAAATTTGGTATAAAAAAAAAAAATGACGTGACTAGCATTTGTACAAGAAACATTAAAGAAACTAACATTGTTTAAATCTGAAAAGTTGATTATAAAAGAGTAACAGGATTGTAGTAAAGTATAAAAATTTACAAAACTTTTCCAGGTTAAAAGAGACATTAATTATTGTTGATGAGACTAACTATGGTTGGAACAGGGCTGTTTTTGTGGCGGTCAGTTCAGCGTATGGGCACCAGTTTGTTGTGAGTACGCATGGAGCGACGGGGGGGTGGGGCGGGAGGAGGGAGGAGGTGACGGTGGCGGGGGTTGTTGAGGAGCTGTTGGCCGAAGTGGAGGAGACTATTGGTGTAATGGGTTTTTAGTGGCTTAAGGCTGAGGGTGATAAGTGAGTTGCTATATCCTGCATACGTGGTACCAAGAATGATCCTAACTGCTCTTTTCTGTATTTTTTCAAGTTTGTTGTGTTGAGTAGTGTTGAGACTGGATGACCAAGAAGGAGAAGCATATGTAAGTTTAGGAAGAATAAAGGTATTGTAGATGTTAGTAAGCTCATGTGTGGGCAGACCTAATGATTTAAGGCGGCGTAACATGTAGAGTCGGAAAGAGGAGACTTGTGTGAGTGTGTTAACATGTTGGTCCCAGGAGAGTTTTCTATCTATAGTAATGCCGAGAAGTTTAGCTGTGGGGACGACTTCCAGGACGTGGTCTCCCAGAGTAAGGACAGGGGGTGGGGTGGGGGTGGTGGCGAGGTCAAAATGAATGACTACGGTCTTCTTGTTGTTGATGGTGGCGTGGTTGTCAGTTGTCCAGTCAATGAAGCTGTTAAGTGTCGTCTGCAATGCTGTGTAGTCTTGTTTATTGTTGTTGATGGCAGCTGCGAAGGTGGAGTCGTCGATGTACTTCCAACGGTGAGGCGTGTCCTGAAGGGCATCATTGATTAGGACTAAAAAACTTAAAGGCCCGATCCTGGTTCCCTGTGGCACTCCACACGTCTGGGGGAGGAAGGTTGAAGTGACACCCTGGAGGCGGACTGCCTGTCGCCGGTTTGGGAGGAAGTCTGCAAGCCACGCAACAACACACTCGCGGAGTCCCATTGTAATCGCCTTCCGGATGACGGTGTTGTGGTCAACCAGGTCGAACGCCTTGCTCAGATCAACGAGTACTGCTGCTACGGATGTCTTTCGTTTCTCCAGATTGCTGTATATAAAATCAAGAAACCTTATTAAGTAGTGGGTGGTTGAAGTTGTTTTTATGTTTCCATATTGCTAGGAGTCGAAGCTGTGTTTGAGGTCCGTGTAGGCCCAGTCCATGACGAAACTCTCACAGATTAGGCTGGGTAGAGGGGTGATGGATATGGGGCGGGTCTGATCCAGGGAGGTGGGGGAGGGGGTCTTGGGGACTGGAGTAACGTAGGAAGTTTTCCAGTCAAGTGGTGATTTGGCTTGTTGTAGGGAGGCA
Organism: Petrolisthes manimaculis; assembly: GCA_034508575.1. Classification (NCBI taxonomy): domain Eukaryota; kingdom Metazoa; phylum Arthropoda; class Malacostraca; order Decapoda; family Porcellanidae; genus Petrolisthes; species Petrolisthes manimaculis. The sequence continues at coordinate 493,984 of JAWZYT010000514.1, forward strand.
TTGAAAATGGAGGTAAGAGGTGTTGATAATTCTGGTGCGAATTCTTTCAGTAGTTTCATTGGGATATCAATAGGCGTAACTGACCTTTTGGTACGGCACTGTTGGATAATCCTGCAAACCTGGTGTTCATGGATGGTGGGGGCGGGGGTTGGCATGGGAAGGTAGGCCGGCAGTTTGGTGAAATCGAGGGGAGGTAGGCGTTGGCATATGGCTGCAAAGTGGTGGTTCACCTCGTCTGCGGCTGCTTGTCTAGGGAGGTGTGTGAGAGAGGAGTAGGTTATTGGTGAGAGAGAGAGAGAGAGGTTGTTGGTGTGTGAGAGAGGAAAGAGAGGTGTCTGTGAGTGAGAGATTAGGTTGTTTGTGTGAGAAAGAGAAGGTTATTTGTGTGTGTGTGTATTTGTATTTGCTTAGGTGTGTGTTTGTGTGATAGAGGGTAAGTTATTGGTGTGTGCGAGAGAGAGAAAGAGAAGGTTATTTGTGTGTGAGAGGTTGTTGGTGTGTGTGAGAGTAGGTTATTTGCTTGTGTGTATTTGTTTAGGTTGTGTTGTGTGTGTGTCTGTGTGTGTTTACTTTATTTTAGTGATAGTAAAGAGGCAAGACGATCAATGCTCGTTAGGGGTTGTATCTTCTCAGTTTTCTTTGTATTGTACATACATACAGTCGTGGTCCATAATAATCATCCACATGTGGGTAACTTTAGCAATTTACTGTGGAATGTTTTCATGTTCACATATAATTTTATTGTTTTAAGTAGTGTGTAGCTGCTTGTAGTAAATCAAAAGATGGTACTTAATCTATTTATTGGAAAGTTTATCAGCTAAGGAACAGAGGGAAGCAGTCAAAATTTTACGTAAGTTACTCCTATGTGGATGATTATTTTTGACCACGACTGTACAGCCACGCACCAAAGTTTCTGTACCCCCTCAGTGGAAGTCAGGGTCAGAGAGGGCAGAGAGGGTAGGTAAACGGACGGTAGTGTTGTCAACTCTAGCCAAGATAGTATTCCTGAACCATGAGTTGTGAGCTTCATTTGAAGCATTCACTGGTGGGAGGGAGAGTCGGAAAGGGGGATAAGTGGAAGGTATAGTTCTCAATCTCCACATCCTGTCTGCTTAAATGTGTGTTTTATTATTTTGACAAACTTAAAAATAGTGTAGTTCTACTTTGTTATTGTAGTTGTTATAATCATCGTCATCATATGTTGTCGCACCAACACCGTATCCACTTTAGGGCAGTGTCATTTGCTTCCTTTTTATGGCTGGTATAAGAATGGCTATGTGCGTTGTGCAACAATTGATCTCCGAAGATTAACAAGGGCACCACGGGAATGTTTGCTACTTGTCCCCAATTATTATTTATAAAATAATACAATTGAATACCTATACACATAATATAGTGTGGGACTGATGCGATCTCCTTTTTGTCATATAGACAAACAAGAACAAGAACATGAAGGAAAACCCTTCAAAAGCTCCGGCTCTTAATGATTCAAGTGAAATAATAAAATATCCATATGTAAAGGTCTCAAAAATATTAAGTATGTTTTATCTGGATTCTCGTATTCATATTGTTATATTGAAATTTTGAAAATGAACCCTTTTTATTGAGGGTGAACCCCTCGGATAAATGATTCAATGTCGGTAAAAGAAAATAGATGGGAGGAAGAGAGTGAGTGAGTGAGTGAGTGAGTCAGTCGAACCATTTTTGAAGTTGACACCCAAGAACAACAACAATAATTACGATAAAACCTAGAGCTCTCGGCTTAGGCCGGAGCTAAAAACTCGTGTGTATTCCATCACATAGAGTATAATATCGTATCTACAGTATGATATCCCGCTTGGTTTTGAACAAGCGTAGTTATTATTATTATTATTATCATTATACATTATTATTATATATTTATTCATATTATTCGTCTTGCAGTATCAAAACAAGCGTGGTGGTCGCATCGTCCTACAGGCCATCGCTGCCCCGTCCCTTCAGGAGTGGGGCAACTCACACGACGCCCTACAGGCCGCCCTTGACCTAGAACGCAAGGTTAACCAGGTCAGTATTCCCTCAGGTCACACTATTATTATTATTATTGTTTATTTATTTTTATTATAATTTATAATATTTCCGTTCTTATTTTTCATTCCTTCCTTTCTATTTTGCTTCCTTCCTTTCTATTCTTCATTCTTTTTCAGTTCTTTCTTTACCCATTTTTCCTTTCCTTCCTTCCTTCCTCTCCTCCTTTCTTTTTCCCCCCAACGGGAATGCCTTGACGTGGTGGGGGGGCTTGTGTGTCTCTGAGACCTGGTGAGCTAGACTAGAGGGGGCTCCGGCCCCTGCTCTGCCCCGATTTCGGGGAAAGAGGGTTTCCCATGCTAGGAAGGTCGCCAGTGAGAGACCAGACTAAATAGTTCCCATCTTTCAGTTCTTCAACCGTCCCTCTTTTCTTTTTATTTCCTTCTTGCTTGCTGTCACACCTCTCTATCACCTTTTTCTGGCGCTATAGGACCTCGATGTTGCGGCGCCTAATATCCATCAATAAAAAAAAAAAAAAACTCCTTTCTTTCTCCTTTCCTTCCTAATAATAATAATACCTTCTCTTCCTCTCTTTCCTCTGGTGCTATATGACCACACAGAAATATCTCCTCCTCCATATTCTTTCCTTTACCTCTACTTCTTTCATCGTTTCTTCCTTCTTTCCTTTTTTCTTTTCTATTTATTTCCTGTTTACTGTCTCCCCTCATCCTCACTTTCCTCTGACACTATATGACCTCGCAGTAACGCCTCTTTCCTTCTGTAATCCTTCCTTTCTTCCTCCTTTCCTCACTTCCTAATAATTCTACCTTCTCTTCCTCCTCTTTCCTCGGACACTATATGACCACACAGTAACACCACCTCCTCCTCCACCCACACAGAGCCTTTCCTTCTCTCATTCCTCCTCCTTTCTTTTCTCCTTTTTGTTTCATTCCTCCCTTCCTTCCTATTTACATTCTTTTTTGTTCCTTCCTTTCTTCTTTTTCCATTTTTCCTTTCTATTTCCATTCTTTCTTTTTCCTTCCTTTCTTCTTTTTCCATTCTTCCTTTCTATTTCCATTCTTCCTTCTATTTCCATTCTTCTTTCGTTTTCCATTCTTCCTTCTTTTTCAGTTTTCTTTTCCCATTCTTCCTTTCATTCTCCTTTCCCTCCTCCCTTCCTTCTTTTCTATTTTAATTCCTTCCTAATAATACTACCTTCTCTCTTCCTCCTCTTTCCTCGAACACTATATGACCACACATTAACACCTCTCTCCTCCACTCACACAAAGCCTTTCCTTCCTTCCTTTCTATTTCTATTCTTTCTAATTTTTCCATTCTTCCTTTCTTTCCTCATTTCATTATTTTTTCCCTTTCTATTTCCTTTCTTACTAATACTTTCTCCTCTTCCTCTTCGGACACTATATGACCTCAAATTAACACCTCCACCTCCTCCACACAGAGCCTTTCCTTCTTTCATCCTTCCTTTCATTCCTCCTTTCCTTCTTTCAAGTCTTACCTTTCCTCCTCCTTCCCTTCCTTCCTAATAATAATTCCTTCTCTTCCTCCTCCTCCAACACAGAGCCTGCTGGACCTCCACGCCACAGCCGGAAGGAACAACGACCCCCACCTCTCCGAGATGCTGGAGGATGAGATCTTGAAGGAGCAGGTGGACTCCATCAAGAAAATAGGAGACATGATTACCAGACTTAAGAGAGCAGGAACCAGCGGACTGGGAGAATATATGTTTAATAAGGAGAACCAGTAGATACACACACACACACACACACACACACAACTAGAGAGAGAGCAGGCACCAGCTGACTGGGAGATTATATGTTTGATAAGGAGGAACAGTAATTTGTGTGTTTGTGTGTGTGTGTGAGATAGAGGGAGGTGGAGTTGCCCTTGGAGACGGAGGGGGGAGGAGATGATGCCCTTGGAGGAGTAGAAGACCTTGGAGGAGTGGAGGAAGACCTTGGTTGGAGGAGTAAAGTTAAATTCAAGTTTACAGTACAGGGTGTCCATAAAGTCTTAACCCAGATTTGTGTGTAATAAAGGTTTGAAATAAGGGAGGTTCGTCATTATTTAAATTTGTCATATATTTCTTCATTATTTAAATAATTTACTGTAAAGATTTGAGGTTATTTAAATTTGCTATTTACATATATTTACATATATATATATATATATATATATATATATATATATATATATATATATATATATATATATATATATATATATATATATATATATATATATATATATATATATATATATATAGGGAATGTTCATAATTTACGCTTGTTGTATATTATCCTTTAACAGGGTCAAGGGCAATCTCCTCTGGTACTCTCATCACAAGTTAACACACATAAAGCATATAGGGCTTATTTTGGTTTGTTTTGGGTTTGATTTGGTCATCTATAATTAATGAACGGGGTAGTATATTTTTGGTAACAATGGAACATCTCATTTCCTCCAAATTGGTAACACTGGAGCATCCTAATTCCTCCAAACTATTCCACAACAGAATACCATTATATTTTTTTTTTTATTCTGGTCCTGTAATATTCTTCGGGTAACATCGGAGCATTTAGATTCCTCCAAAACTATTATTTTTATTATTCTGGTAATAGAACAACTCCATTATTTAGTTATTCTGATAATAGAACATCATTATTTTGGTTATTTTGGTGATAGAACACCAGTATTATATTTAGTTGTTCTGGTAATAGTTCACCATTATATTTAGTTGTTCTGGTAATAGAACACGATTATTATTATTATTATTTTGGTAATAGAACACCATTATTTTTGTTATTATTTTGGTAATAGAACACCTCTATTATATTTAGTTGTTCTGGTAATAAAACCCTATTATTTTGTTATTCCGATAATAGAACACACAATGGAGGAATCAGTGCTCTAATTAAATGCTCTAACTTAGTGCTCTAACTCAGTACTCTAACTCAGTGCTCTAATTTATCACCACCGCCATCTTTGTACTGTTTCGTCAACATTAATTATTCTATGCATTTATCTTCATGTAATAACACATGTACTTAATTTTTTTCATGTTCACTGCAACCAAAAATAAATCACTGTTGCACCAAGATTATTTATTTTGTGTTTTTCCAAAGGTTTGAGTGTGTATGTATATATGTATGTGTGTATGTGTATATGTATGTGTGTGTGTGTGCTATGTGCAGTGGCAATATAGTAACCAATGAGGTTTTCGGGGTTTTCCTGCTGTGCAAGTTGCTAATGCCAGTATTGGGAAAAGTAAAAACTTCGGTGACCTACCCCTCCCCAGGAAGGGTATAGGTAAGCCTTACCCTGCCTCCAAGCAGTGACCTCGGGGGTACACCTCCTTTTTTTTTAATCCTTATTTTATTGACTTAGGAGGTGGAACTGAAGGGGGAGAAGGTGTGGGGGTAAGAATTAGCTTCCCACACATTTAGGTTTTAAGTTTTTTATTGTATTATGGTGTTTTTAGATGTTTTATTTCATATATTGAATGTTTTAATTTGTTTATATTTTGTAATTATTTTTTTTTATTTATGACCGTGTATTTTAGCTTTTGACAATGCTGGCGACCCGTGTCCCTCTGGGAATGAGCACTGCATTGGCCTTGCCAGCCATCAGTGGCTCCCAATGGGAGAGTGGACAGCTGTGGCTAATGGCGGGGGGGGGGGGGGAGTCTCCGGGCTGCCCTGTAGAGGGAGTGGGTAAGAGTGGTAACGGTAAATGTGAATGGAATGACATATATGACCAAGAGAAGAGAAATAGTAGAATGTTTTAAGAAAGTAAGAGTGGATGTTATGGGAGTGACGGAGACACGTGAAAGGATGTGGAGTGGCTGAGTGTAAGGATGGTAGGGAGAGTGGACTGTGGGAAGGAATGGAAGGAGGAGTAGTATGTACGGGTATGAATGAAAAGATTAAAGGAAGGGGGAAAGAAGGGTGTGCACTGTTGGTGTCTCAGTGGGTGTGGAAGGGAGTGGATTGACATGGGTGGAATGGATCGAGAGTAGTATGGATGACTGGAGAGATTGGATTGGTAAAGTATGCGTGGGTGTGTGCTTATGCACCAGTGAATGAAAAGAGCAAGACTGAGAGAGAGAAGATGAGTGTTTTGGGAGGAGTTGAATGCATGTCTGAGAGGGATTGATAATGGATTGAGAGTGGTAATGATGGGAGACATGAATGGGAAGGTGGGAGGTGAAGAAGTGTGGAGTGTTGTAGGTAAATGGGGTGTTGAAGGAATAAATGAGAATGGGGAGTATCTGGTGGATGTCTGTGCTGAGAGGGGGCTGTTCTTGGCGAACACCTTCTTTCAGCACAAGATGATACACAGATATACATGGAGGAGAAGGGATGAGAGAGGAAACCAAAAGAGTTTGATTGATAATGTGGGAGTAGATGAAAGGTTGAGGAAGGATGTTTATGATGCGAAAGTGGTGAGAGGAATGGATCATTGCTCCGACCATTTGCGAGGAGAAGGATGGGGAAGTATTTCCAGTTGCTTATCACAGTCGTAAGCTGAAGTCTGCTGAAGCAAACTACAGTACAGTGGAAAAGGAACTTCTGGCAGTAGTTGAAGGTATAAAAAAAATATTACTACTACCTGTATGGCGATAATTTTGTGTTAGAAACTGATCACATGCCTCTGCAGAGTTTGAGCACATCAAAGAACGCCAACACACGACTTATGCATTAGGCTCTGTACTTGCAACAGTTTAATTTCACAGTGCATTATATAAAGGGAAGTGCTAACGTTGGGGCAGACCCTATGTCTCAGTTGCTTGAAGGAGAATTAAGCGAGTAACTAATTATAGGTTATGGTTAAGGTGTTCAAATTAATGCATGTTAACTCTGTTCCTAGCGGAGATTCGGAATTGTTCTAGTTCTAGTGTCAGAAGGAAATGATCGCGGGTCCTTGTTCACCTCCCATTATACTCGTTTTTACTGTTATCTCCAAGTGCAACGAGCACAAAACCTTTATCCAAACCTCAGATTTGGCGGTATACCTCGGTCTGACGTTTGGATATTGCATCTTGGGTCATCTAAGACTTGAGTTCCAGCGGTTTACCCTGACTCTTGGCTTGGAGGATGATTAATTAATATGTATATTGCAATCTGTGTACTCTTATCCAAGCCTTAGATTTGGAGGGGCTCCCCTTTCCGAGGCTTGGATAATTAACTAATATATATGTATTGCTTTCCAGGATATTATTGCATTTCCTACATATTATGTAACAAAGACACAATGTATTACATGCACCACACATATATTGCGTAAATGTGTACAAAATGGTACTAGGATAATTACGAGGTATAATTATTCTTGTCACGGAGTTTCTTCCTAGATTTTTTAAAGTTAAAGTAATTGTTGGGAGTTTTTCACTCATTGACAAAAATAAACACTTAACTGGTGATAAGTAATGACATATACAAGAATGAGTGAAGTGTGAGTGAGTTCTTATTGTAATAGTTATACATGCAAAGGCGTCATTACTACTTCATTATTCTATTAAACATCTCATAGTGCAATGTTTTTTTGTGTGTGCGAATGTCACGAGTCACTTAGACTCGTACCATAACGTAACTGCTAACGTAAGAAGTAAATGGTTATGCTATATATATTATATACTAACAGTTGAGAATACCACGTGGAGTGGAAAATTCCACAGGATATACAGTGTCGGTAAAAAGAGACGCTACCTCCCACCGACATCGACGCTACCTACGACATCGTGACATAAAATTATGGGAGATTTCATTAAAAAAAATAATATTTGTATTGTTCTGGTACTCACCAATTAGTACTTTGTCATTTCTCCTTTCATATTAATAACCTCTTGCAGACGTCTAGGCATAGACCTAGCTAATTTTTCAAAATAGGATCTCTCCAGTAAAGCAAGAAGGATATGCGTTATGCCTGACAGTTCGCCTGTATATTTCTTTAATTGGCACTTTTCCTTCCCTTAGTGCCAAAATATGGACCCTTTCCTCGTTGCTAGTTGTTGTAGCACCCATGGCAATGCACTAGGTTAAATTTAAGGGGCACCAGAATCACGGGGTAAAGATTCTGTTTGAAAACAATCTGAGCACAAAAAAAGTCAGTGCACTGATTCCACCCAGGCAGACATAACTAGTAAATTTTGAAATCTGTCAGCCAGTAACCAGCATCAATAGGTTGTTAGGATACCGCCCTCTGCCAGGCAGATTTCAAAATTTACTAGTTATGTCTGCCTGGGTGGAAGCTGGGTCCTGAAGCTAAGTGGAAGAGTGTTGGCTCTGGCACTACCTTTCTTGCCCCTCTTCTGTGTCTTGTATCCCACTACCTCTGCTGCTGTCCTCAATACTATTGTATTAAACATTTCATACACAGTGTTCACTCCCTCCCCTATCACCATCCTTGCATCCCCCAGCACCTCACCCACCCTCCTCTTATATTCCTCCCTATACTATACTCTGCTACATCTAATTGCCCACTAGCCACCTCCCTCTTGTTCCTCACCCCTTCATCCCTCCTACTATATTCCCACTTAAAACTAACCTTCATCCATACCAACACCGTGCTAAGTATTCCAGTGTGTAGGACGTCTCAGTTTAAAAGATCATTCATACCTTGTTTAACTGCAACGTGGAATGGGTTAGCTGATTCTGTTTTTGAGGGTGTAGGAGTTAGCGGCTTTAAGACTCGTGCTAATCGCTGGCTCTGTCAGTTAGATTAGTTTTTTTTTTTTTAAATATAACTTTCCGTGATCGTGGTCGCAGTCTGGGGTCTTCGGATCTATGAATAATTTTGTTCTTCTCTCCCAGCCTGTTCACTGATCATTACTAATAATTATTATTATTATTATTTATCATTTTGGTAGACAGACAGACTTAAAACAAGAAATATCGGATAATCTTCTACTCCTAGAGGTGGAAGAAGTTATTGGTGAGTAAAATAAGTTATTGGTGAGTAAAATTCATGTGGTTTATTCATTAGAAGTGGGTGTGGGAATAGTTGGGACAGATGTGGGGGGGTGGGGGGGGGTTAAGGGGGTGCTTGGGGGTTTTTGGGGTGAGCGGGAATAGAGGGACAGGCTTGGGGTGGTTGAAAGGGTTGGTGGGGTCGGGTTGGGGTGGGGGTGGTGCGGGAATAGAGGGACAGGCTTGGGTGGGGAGGTAACTAACGGGGTGCATGTGGGAGGGTTTGTGTGATGCGGGAATAGGGGACAGGCTTGGGGGGTTTGGGGGGTGCGGGAATAGAGGGGGCAGGCTTGCGGGGGTTTGACGGGGTGCGTGGGGGGGTTTGGGGGCTGCGGGAATAGAGGACAGGCTTATTCACATTATATTATTGTATGTTATATTATTACTTAACCATTTGTCAGGTGAAGCCAACGTAATAGAAGAAATCCTCATCACTGAAGGCAAGAAGAAAATGCCCGTGGCTGGATGTCGTTGTACTAATGGTGTTCTCAAGACACACACATTACAAACTGGTCAGAAAACTGGACATTATACATCAAGGTTAGTAGTTGTTGTTGTTGTTGAAGTTCCTCAAGGTGTCTGACCGAACAGCCCCAAGCTCCTGAGGAAGGCCATGGCCTAGACTGGGCTCTCCCACAGTGCCCTCAAAGAGTGTATGTTGTGTTGTTGGTGAGTGTGGTTGTGTGTATTGCAGTCTTCAATAATGTGTTTAATAGTATGGGTTGCTATGTTGCATCCTGGACAGACATCTACAATGGCTCCATCCAGCCTCTTCTGATATGTCAGAAGGGCCAGGTGGTGGCCACATCGCAGCCTGGCCAGGTGGACTCAGTCCTCACGGGGAAGGGAGGATTCAGATGGATGGATGTCAGGAGGTCGTGCATGCAGCTGTGTGTATGGATGGACTGATGAGTGATTTGAGTATGGATACATGTGTTTCTGGAGATTGGTTTGGGGTGGGCAGGGTGTAAGAGATGATAGTATTTGTGTGTGGTATCATGTACTGGGTGTTGTTTTGATGTTCCTTGGCATGTGCGGGTGTTGTGCCATGTAGTGTAGTGGATGTTGTGGGTTTGTGGAGGCTGCAGCAACTGTTTGTTAGTAGTATTTATATGTACTATATATATGTTAGTACTACAGTATATGTAAGTACTGTATGTCAGTACTATTTGTCAGTACTATTTGTCACGAGTCAGTATAGACTCGTATCAATAACGTAACTACATAACTTAACTTCTCGCGTAAGTAAGGGAATTGATATACTGGCAGTGGAAATTTCCTACCATGGCAAGGTATGGAATGTTCTAGAAGGACAGAGGAGTGGTAAATTCAGGTAGAAAAAGAGGGTGCAGTAAACTCCAGGTAGGAGAGTAATTAAAAAGGGTAGAGGTCAGGTCACATAGACCCATCCACCACATCTTACTTCTACTAGTGTTTTAATGCATAGCTAGATTTTACATTAATAAATTATGCTATCAGACATATATATATAGATTGCAAATGATAGTGAAGTGGAGGGGAATTATTGATGATTAACAGTACACCATAGGTAAATTGAAATTGCATGTATAACTGAGTATGAATGAATAAAATGTAATCATAGCCAGAGTAGGGATACGAACACAAGTAAGGACGGTTAGAAACACAGGCAAAGAGGCAGGTAGAGCAGGTAGAGGGGGAGGAGTCAGGAAGAATTTGAACTACAGCCTCCACCCACGCCTCTGCCCTGCTGGAGAAATATAATTAGTTTGGTGACACACTTGGACAGAGGAACATATATTGTGTCTAGCCCTCCTGCTTGCTTTGACTTCTATTCTTCATGTTCGAGTGGGGAGGTTATAACGTAACGCCGAATTGTTATATTAAATACTGTTCACAAGGCTTATAGTTATATATCATAGCTGTTCATTCACTTCAACGTTGATTAGTGAAGAAGTCATTAAAAAGTGAGGGAGAGGGTTAGTCTTGAAAACTACGAGTGTGTGTACATGAGACCGAAAGTGAATTTCCAAGTGTGAGAGACATTGAAAATATACCAAAACTGGGTAGCTTGATAATCTATTTGATATTAAAGTAACGTAGCTATAGTCTGTCGCCATAAATATAGAAATAAATATAGAAAATTGCAATTGGTTGTTTGTGTTCACCAGTAGTTTGCTTAACTCTATATTTAATACACATATATCGGAGAGAACCCTAGAAATAAATATATATTGTGTCAAGGTATTGGGACGTATTACCGGGAATATAACCCTGGTTTGACGTCGTTGCTGCCAACCAACGAGGTTATAATTATATAGTATGATAGTACTATAGTGGGAAGTGTCGGATAGACGTGTTTGATACGCGCTCCGTGTATATTTGCTTCAACGGGCAGTACACTGTTATTTCTTACTTGATATTTGACGAAAGAGTTGTTAAACACCTGGGCCAATCATGTCCAGGTGTTATATTTGTAAAGAGTCTACTGGGGGGCCAGAAAAGTGGATTGGTTGTGAAAAGTGTAAAAACTGGTGTCACCTGAAATGTGCTTATCTCGGTGGAGTGAAATTTGAAAATGTCAAGTTCATCAACTGGTCATGTGACACATGTTATAAGGGTATGAGTAAGGTAGAAAATGATCTTTGTGAGTTAAAGAAAGTGGTAACTGAATTGAGAGATCAAGATCAAGAGTTAAATAAAGTGGTAAATGAATTGAGAGATCAAGTGAAACAACTAGTGGATGGTAAGATTGAGGATGTTGTGACTGAGTTGGGCAAAGTTAGTGATGCGATCAGCGCTGAGTCAGATCTGACCGACGATACGTGGGCGACTGTAGTGAAGAGGAAGAAGAAGAAAAGTGGAAAAAAGAATTTGCTGGTAGTGAAGTCAACTGATGATAAATTGAAAGTTGCTGACAAGAAGAAACAAGTGGCTGAGGCTCTAGATGGTACTCAGATAGTCAATACAAGATTCACACAGAAGGGAGACATTGTTGTAGCAGGCAGGCGAGGCATCAGAAATAGAACCATCAGACAAGCTGCCCCCCCACAGCCAGGTGGCCACCGTGTCACGACCCCCACGACCGAGGGGGATAAAAGCGAGCTGTCCAGGTGACGTGAGGGGGTCAGGACAGTTGACCAGTTTTTCATTTGACCAGTGTCAGTTGACCAGGTGGGGTAGGATGGTTGACCAGGTCACTTGACCAGGTGGAGTAGGACTGTTGACCAGGTGGGGTAGGACTGTTGACCAGGTGGGGTAGGACTGTTGACCAGGTAGGTTAGGACTGTGGACGTGTTACATTTTATTTGCTAAAATATAATGTACATGATTATAAACAGTTTAAAATAGGGTGTGTGTCAATTAATTACAGTACAGGTATACTACCAAATGCTACACAAAGTTTATTTCTATGAGGCTTCCTCAGCATGGTCCCTCTTCTTGGAACATTTCTTCAAGTAGCCGAAGGTTGAGTACTGCCCGGAAGCATATTTGTCCCACAACTTCTCTAGAGCAGCCTGCTTCGATTTTGCTTCTTGTGTACGTTGACGTTGAACGACTTGCTGGCACACTAGCTGAACAGTGCGCTCGACCTTCTCTGCCTCTTGGTGAAGGAAGGGAATCAATATATACATGTTTGGGTGATCATGAGGTAGCTCCGAGTTGAGGTGATTGTGCCACCCCTCGCAATCGTTATTGGTCCTCAAGAAGCGGCGAAAGGTTGACCAGGACTCAGGCTTTCGGCGTTTGTGGGTTATCCAAGACTTTTCAATGTAGTGTGTCAGTCCAACAAGACGCTCATCAGCAGGGCAACGATCCTTCAGTTGTTGAAATGCACCAGCTATGTGCTCATAAGGCAGGTGAGGTAGAGCCATCATGTAGCGAACATAGTCCTGTATCTCACCAGGCTTCTTGTAGGCAGCACGAAGACCAGCATCAACAATGTGACGGTAGATGGCTTGACTCCAGTGGAACCAGCAACCCTTTACTGGGACTTTAAGCACGCAGCATACTGCTGACCAAACAGCAGCTTCAAAGTCAGCAGTGATTTCCTCAACTTGACGACCAGGTGTCAGTGCAGCGATGGCATGAAAGACTGCTTTATAATCTTCTTTTTTACGGCGTGTCATAAGGATGAAGCACAATGGGTTCTGCTTCATGATGTCACCAGACCTCACAAAACAATGGATAGAGTATAGTTGGATGAATGGCTCCTTGCTACACTTAAATGTACCATCTGTAAACCATACCTTGGCATTAATTAGAAGCTCCAGCTGTTTCTTTGTTGCAAATATCAGGAATCGCTCCCCCTCATGCATGATATCTCTCTGATATCCTGCTGCGATTGTACCTCATCCATTGATATATCAGTGTTGCCCACATTGTAGTTGGAATTGGCTGCAGTTGAAGCCTGGAGTCTAGTAGATTCAGCATCAGGGCCCTGAGAAGGTAGAGTGGAGTCACTAGTGTTAGGGGAGCAATTGCTACAATTCCAGGGGAAGTCGTCCATTTGGCTCAGCTGGTGGTAGTAGTCCTCAGAAATGCCAGTGTTACAAGTTCTATGTTGCCATCGGTTACAATTATCACACTGAAGGCACTGTTGACTGTCCTTACAGGACTTCTTGCAGACTGTGCAAGGATATTTAGCAGGCATGTTTGTGTAGCAGTAGTATCTGATGAGCTGTTATTTGAACACAGTCTGAGAGAGGACTGGACCAGGAGCTTATGGCCTGTGTTGACATTGATTCACTTCCATTCATATCGTATGTTTCGAAGCAGTGTCAGTGTTTTCTCTGGTTCAGTTTCATTCAAAGCCATAATAATCATTCAATTAACTACATATCAAAGCAGTTATTTAAAATTTTGGTATTAATAGAGAAGTGGACCTTTCTGTATAATAGATATTTTACTGCCATTACCCACTATTTTGGACCATTCTAAGACACTTTTCATCTATGGTTTTTCTTCCTCAAATGCCCCGTTTTCGAGATATGCCCCATTCCCAATACCCATACAAACACTGGGGGCCCGATGGGAATCGGGGGTTGACGGGTGGGGGAAACACGCATTTTACTATTGTACTGCCTTTATAATGTACTTCCTACCTTAATTTACGTTGTATACTATATATTATTCACTAGTTTATTCCATTTTCATTACAATCTGTGAGATACAAGTCCCGGTAGTTTGCCTAGGTTAGGTCCCGGTAGATTGCCTAGGTTAGGTCCCGGTAGTTTGCCTAGGTTAGGTCCCGGTAGTCTGTCACATTCCAGGTTAGGTTAGGTTAGGTTAGGTTAGGTCCCGGTAGTTTGCCTAGGTTAGGTCCCGGTAGTTTGCCTAGGTTAGGTCCCGGTAGTTTGCCTAGGTTAGGTCCCGGTAGTCTGTCACATTCCAGGTTAGGTTAGGTTAGGTTAGATAATGTCATGTAATTTCCAGTAACCACTCCCCAGTGTTTGTATGGGTATTGGGAATGGGGCATATCTCGAAAACGGGGCATTTGAGGAAGAAAAACCATAGATGAAAAGTGTCTTAGAATGGTCCAAAATAGTGGGTAATGGCAGTGAAATAGCTATTATATAGAAAGGTCCTCTTATCTATTTTTACCAAAATTTTAAACCCACACCTGGTCAAGTGACTCTGGTCAAGTGTCACTCATACCTGGTCAAGTGTCACTCCCCACCTGGTCAAGTGACTCTGGTCAAATGAAAAACTGGTCAACTGTCCTATAACCGACGTGAGGCTCACTGACACGCTAGCGAAAGAAGAGGCAACACCTGCTGTGGACGCCATAACCCACACACACGCCGGCAGAACCACCCTGTTCCTCAGCTGTACCACCTTACACCTCCTACGTGTACTTAGAAGAATCTCATCACCTCGCCTGCCTCTACAAGTCCTCACTCCCCGTGTGAAAGAGTATAAATAAATCTTGAACTATTTGGACGTGAGTTAATTTGTTCACCCGCATTAAGTAGAAAGAATAATGCTACAGTGGTGACCCCGGAAATAGTTAACTCTAGAGTCTAAACTCACACACACGCCCACGCATATATTTATTATTATACACACCTGTGATACACACACGCCCACGCATATATTTATTATTATACACACCTGTGATACACACACGCCCACGCATATATTTATTATACACACCTGTGATACACACACGCCCACGCATATATACAGTAATATACACAGTGATACACACGCCCACGCACTTATATACAGTAATATACACACTGATACACACGCCCACGCACATATTTACAGTAATATACACAGTGATACACACGCCCATCACACCAGTGATACACGAACTCTATAATGACTACCACACCTACCCGCTCTACACCACCCAACTCACCATCCACACATAACACCACACAAATCCCTTTCACCCCACCATTCACTCACAACGTTCACACCTGGCTATCACACACAGAGGCGACATGGGACGGCCTCCACATCCCAGACGAGGCCAAATTCCAAGCAATCAACCGGGCCCTGCCTTCGGACGTCTACGCCTCCGTCACCCCAGCCATCTCGACCTCCGCACCAGGCAGAAAGTACGAGGATCTGAAGGCAGCCCTAACTGCCGCCCTGGGAAAGACTACACGGCAACAACTGCAGGTGCTGGAGGGTGTCCAGCCCGAGGGGCGCCGCCCATCAGAGTTACTACGCCACATGATTCGTCTCAACGTTGACGCAGGCAAACCCCTCTCAGAACAATTCCTGAGGATGAGGCACACAAAGTTAATGCCTCACACAGTGCAGCTGTTGCTTTTGAGCCACCCGCAACTTTCCCTGCAAGAGTACGGTGAGCTGGCTGACACATTGATGGAGGCGCAATTCGACCATGTGGACAACCCTCTCACGACACAGAACAACATCTACCACACCGACACCCCAACCGGCCCTCCGCCACCACACACACCTGCAGTGTGTCAAGCCTCGCCTGCACCACCCACGACAGACACAGCACTCCTCCTACAGCGGCTACAGGACCTCTCAGAGCAGGTGCGGCAACTACAACACTCAGCCCACTCCACGCGCCAGCCGCACCAAACACAGGACCGACACCTACCACCGCCCTTCACACCTACACGACAGCAGTGAGCATCACCAACCTCAGTGAACCAGGGACGTGCACAGGTGCCGCCAGGGGCCCTATGCTACTACCACCAGCGTTTCGGTCACCACGCTCGTAACTGCCAACCTCCCTGTACTTGGCGCACGGCACAGGCTGTTACCCACACTCCGTACCAGCAGGGAAACTTGTAAGGCGGCGACGTGAGGCCCACACTACGGCCCCAGCTGCCACGTCGCCACAGCCAAACTACACCACCACCACGACGCAGCCACCACACCGAGCACCAATGGACGCCAAGATGGCCCCGACCATGCGCCACACGGCCACCCACACAACCACCACTCCTTCCACGATGCCACCGCCCCCAGCATCGTCTCCCAATGACCGTACCCTCCTGTGGTTGGAGGACATGATTTCAGGGGAAACATTCCTCGTGGACTCGGGGTCAGAGGTGAGTGTCATCCCACCGACGAAGGAAGATAGGGAAGCAGCTGCTACCACCGCATATGACCTCGTGGCAGCAAACAACACACCCATCGCAACATATGGCACGAGGAGTGTAGGGGTTTGTCTCAGCGATCAGGAGTGGTTCATCTGGCCCTTCGTGGTTGCGGAAGTGCGTTGCCCAATTCTAGGTGTCGATTTTCTCGCAGCTCACGACCTACGCATCGACCTTAAGCGACGACAACTGATACACCAACCCTCGGGCATCATTATCCCGACCAAACGGTGCCGGCGTACCCTTCCTGCCATAACCCATGTCTCCTGCACGTCCCATTTTGACGCCGTACTGGCGGAGTATCCTCACCTCCTCGACACATCGACCACTTCCACCATCAGTGACCCGGGCGTATTCCACGCTATCGTCACATCAGGACCCCCCTGTAACGCGAAGCCCCGACGTATGCCCCCGGAACGCTTGGAGGCGGCAAGGAAAGAGTTTGCCACCATGGTGACACAAGGTATCGCTCGCCCTTCTGATAGCCCTTGGGCATCACCGCTGCACATGGTCCCAAAGCCCCAGGAGGGAGAATGGAGGGCGTGCGGGGATTACCGGGCCTTGAATGCTGCCACTATCCCGGACCGGTATCCCATTCCTCACATCCAAGACTTTCACACCCGGCTGCAGGGTTGCATGGTGTTCTCGAAGGTGGACCTCGTCAGGGCATTCCACCAAATACCGGTGGCACCGGAGGACGTCAAGAAGACCGCCATTACCACCCCCTTCAGCCTGTTTGAGTTTCCGGTAATGAACTTTGGACTCAGGAATGCGGCCCAAACCTTCCAGCGGTTTATGGACCGGGTCCTCCACGACATGCCCTGGGCAGTGGTATACATCGATGACATATTGGTGGCGTCTAAGGACTCTATGGAACATGAGCAGCACCTCCACCTCCTATTCAGCCGCCTTCAGGAATACAGATTGAAGGTCCATCATTCCAAGTGCATTTTGGGGGCACACCAACTTGACTTCCTGGGTCACAGGGTCACACCAGGGGGGATTACGCCTCTCCCGCAGAAGGTGGAGGCAATCAAGGAATTCCCACAACCCACCACAGCCAGGAAATTAAGGGAATTCCTGGGCGTAGTCAATTACTACCATCGTTTTGTCCCACACGCTGCAGCGGCCCTGGCCCCTCTACACAACCTCATCAAGGGTCTCAAGAAGGGGTCACAGCGAGCCCTGGTGTGGACTGAGGAGGCGGTTATGGCATTCGAGGGAGTCAAGAATAAGCTGGCATCCTCCACAATGTTGGTTTACCCACTCCACCACGCACCGACATCCATCTATACGGACGCTTCCGCCGAGGCCGTGGGCGCGGTACTGCAGCAGGAGATTGACGGGGAACTCAGGCCTATCGCATTCTTTAGTAAGCGCTTGGAGCCCCCGCAGAGGAAATACAGCGCTTTCGATCGAGAATTGGTGGCGGTAGACGAGGCAGTGCGCCACTTCCGCCACTTCCTGGATGGTCGTGAGTTCCATGTCCGCTCTGACCACAAGCCCCTCGCCACCGCTATGCAGCAGTCTGGCACGAACTGGACCTCCAGGGTGGCGCGGCACCTAGCTTTTATTTCGGAATACACCACAGACATCCGCCACGTGCGGGGGGAGGACAACGCGGTAGCCGACGCCCTATCCCGCGCTACCCCACTCGAGCCATCAATCTCCGCCCTCACGCAGAGGGCCCCCCTTAACTACCAAGTCATCGCCGCTGCACAGGACGACGACGAGGAGCTACAATCCCTACTCTTGGGCAACACAGGCCTGAAATTACAGCGCTTGCCAGCCCCAGATAGCAACACCTTCCTATGGTGTGATACCTCCTGCACATCACCCCGTCCATACATACCACCGGCCTTCAGGAAAGGCGTCTTTCAGCACTACCATGGGCTCAACCACCCGGGAACAGCTGGTACAACACGTATCATAACACGTCGAGCGGTGTGGCCACACATTAAAAAGGACATCAAAACGTGGGTGGCGCAGTGTATCCCATGCCAGCAGGCTAAGGTAAGCCGTCACACCCGTCCGCCCATACAGGAATTCCCTATCCCCACTACCAGATTCCACACGGTACACATGGATATAGTGGGCCCACTCCCGCAATCCAGAGGATACAGATACCTCCTCACGTGTGTAGACAGGACAACACGGTGGTGTACGGCGTCCCCGATGACGGACATCACAGCAGAAGGTACTGCCCGGCATTTTCTACATGCCTGGGTTGCAAACTTCGGCCCACCCTCCGTCATCGTCACTGATCAGGGCACACAGTTCACCTCCCGCGCCTGGCACGACCTCCTACGCCTCCTAGGCACCTCCCACAGCAAGACTACCGCCTACCACCCGTGCAGTAACGGGATGGTGGAGCGCCTGCACAGAAGACTGAAGGAAGCATTCAGGGCCATACAACCAGAGGAATGGGCGGATGCGCTTCCACTGATCCTCCTAACCATCCGGGCGACGGTGAAGGAGGACCTACACTACTCCCCAGCAGAACTCGTCTATGGCGAGGACCTCCGCCTACCAGGACAAGTACCAGCGGCCCTCAATGACACTTCCAACCTGTCATTTCTCCCGGCATTAAGAGAGACAATGCGATGCCCACTGCACGCACCCACCAGGAAGCAAACGCCTCGTCCGGAATACAGCCACCCCGCCCTAGACTCGGCTCAAGAACTGTTCCTGCGACGAGACGGACACCGCCCACCACTCCAACCACTATACTCTGGTCCCCACAAAGTGCTTCAAAGGAAAGAGGCAACAGTCACCATCGACATTGCGGGGCGCCCTTACACCACGTCATGGGAGCGAGTGAAGCCAGCGCCACCAGCCATGCCCTCTTCACCTGACGCTCAGCCCCATCCTACCCCCATTCTTGACCACACCTCCCAACTTGCGCCCCCTACCCTACCGGCGCCCAAAAACTCATACCTTAACATCCACCTTCCTCCCCAGCAACCGCCGACCATCCACCCTCAACATACCCAGCCACCCCCTCCTATTCCTCCACCTCCCCGTCCCCACTCACCACGCGCCCAAGTAACCCCGCCAACCCATAACCCAACCTCCCCTACTCATGGTACTCAACAGGTTGGTATTGACGGTGGACCCGGCAATAGCCCAGAGACGCCACGCCTCACACCCCGGCGCCTAAACACTCCGCCTGAGGCCGCAGCCTCACCACCGCCCACCCAGGATGAACCCTGCCTAGTCCCTGATGGTTTCACAACCCGCACTGGTCGACGCATCAAGAGGCCCTGCAAACTCGCATACTCAATTTCTCCCATCAGTGTATCCATTCCCTATTATTAACATCACATTCAGTATTTGCCCACATGTAATTCAGTTAGTATATTGTTGAAAATTTCATTATGAATTAATACTTGTGTGTTATTTGTGTTATTTTTTTGTAACATTGTGTTCTTTTTTCAATTGCAGGGGAGGGGGGGTGATGTAGCAGGCAGGCGAGGCATCAGAAATAGAACCATCAGACAAGCTGCCCCCCCACAGCCAGGTGGCCACCGTGTCACGACCCCCACGACCGAGGGGGATAAAAGCGAGCTGTCCAGGTGACGTGAGGCTCACTGACACGCTAGCGAAAGAAGAGGCAACACCTGCTGTGGACGCCATAACCCACACACACGCCGGCAGAACCACCCTGTTCCTCAGCTGTACCACCTTACACCTCCTACGTGTACTTAGAAGAATCTCATCACCTCGCCTGCCTCTACAAGTCCTCACTCCCCGTGTGAAAGAGTATAAATAAATCTTGAACTATTTGGACGTGAGTTAATTTGTTCACCCGCATTAAGTAGAAAGAATAATGCTACATTGTAATGAATTTTGAAGATGAAAATAAAAGGGATGAAGCAGCACAAAAACTTGGAGCTGTATCTGATGTAACAACCAAGAATGTACGAAAACTAAAACCTAAAATAATGATCTGCAACGTCAACAGAGAGGAAGAAGTTGGAGAAAAGCTAATTGATACATTGATTGATCGGAATGACTACTTACAAGGGGTAATTAACGTCAAAGATAAAATGGAGCTACTTTTTGACAGGCCTGCTAGTGGTGGTACCAAGCATTACATTATTAGGTGTGATCCGGAAATAAGGGAACTGATTCACAAGAATCGTGATCTGGTTAAATTGGAATGGGGTCTCTACTCCGTGAGAGATAGATATAGGGTGACGATCTGCTATCACTGTCAAAGGTTTGGTCATATATATATATATATATATATATATATATATATATATATATATATATATATATATATATATATATATATATATATATATATATATATATATATATATATATATATATATATATATATATATATATATATATATAGACGTGTTAGTTATTATAATAGGTAGGGAATTAATTATGTGTATTTATTTTGAGAGAAGGGTTGATCAGGGACGTGATAACAATCGAGGTTGTTTAACGTAATTTCGTCATCTTATTTCGTCAGACGGTATCGAAGTAATTCACGTATAGCATAGTCTTTAAAATAATGTATTGTAATTCCCAGATTAGCAATAATGTATAGTTAACTAACCTCCAATATCACTTACCTGACTCACCAATATCCTATCTTATTTTTAAAACTCACTATAAAAGTATTTAACAGTTTCAAAGAATTATTGATGAAAGTAATTAATGTTCCAATATTTCGTTAAGCATGAAAGAAGCCATTCTTTCTTCTACCCTCATTGGGACAGGTACGTTCGACAATACGTCGGTAATATTTATAGTAATCAAGTGATTAACCCCTAAAGGACCGAACCCAGCATATGACGGGTTGCCGCTAAAGGACACGGCCCGACATATGCCGGATTGGTAAAAAATTCCCAAGGTTAAGGAATTTTCCCCAATTTTTTTTACCCCAGACGTTGGCTACACTGGTTTATAGTAGGATGGGATGCTCAGACTGAGTACACACTGCCTTTTCTAGGGTAAAATTGAGGAATTATTGATCTTGTTATGTCCGAGTGTGTTGGTGAGTGGCTTAGCCGACGAGCGCCTACCCCCATTTTCTACTACCTCGCCACGGTCAACGCACCCATCCAAACACTAGCGCTCAACGTACGGTGACAGTACCTCATTCAACTCGTCGTACTTCTGTAACCATTAAACCTACAGACTTCCCATTGATACCAATCGAAAGAGGAAGAGTTGCTCGTTCTCATGGTACTAAAATAATTCACTCGTTCTTTGTAGGTTAAGAGTACAGAGCATACGAAAACAGGCTATTTTACGTGTTTTTCGCTCAACCCCCGGTCCTGGGAGGCACAGTAATTTCACTACCCCCGGTCTTTTAGGGGTTAAGGTGATAAATAATAATCAATAACTGTAAAGTAATTGTAAACTAAGTGTTTGTTGTGTGTTAATTAGTAATTTATCTTAAGATGACAGAGATAAAGTGAGATTGATTTGATTCTTTGTTCTACCCTCATCGGGACAGGTTTCGGCCATCACCACGAGTTCATCACGAGTCATCTATGAAGTCAATGATATCTCTGAGACGATTAATTATTAGGTGTATTAGCTGCGTTATTTTGTAATATGTTCCAGGGTTCATTGCCTGCCATGCGTTATTATATTTCCATGTGTGTTCAGTTCATCGAGTACATTGAGTTGATCAAGTTCAGCTGTTAATTATATTCAGTATATCAATTTCTATGTAATTTCTTTCACTCTTAATTCTTAAATTATCTCGTGTTCAAGTGTTATTGTAGGCTTAAGTATAGTTTTAAAAGTAATTCATACGGTACAGAGTAAGTTGCATGCCTGCCGTGAATATTCCATTCTATGAGTGATTCTTTCGATTATTTCTGTGTATAATCAGCGAGTCAGTTGAGTGTTTAACCCTTAACGTCCGGACCGCGGTCATAGACGGCCCCAGGAAGCGCCCGGGTCGTGTCTTACACCCCTGCCATGTGGTGACCGGGCGGGATGAAGCACCGCTATTGCCAATGTCGGCATTTGCGAGCCCAATTTGGCATTTTTTTTTTACTTGGCTATACTTCACCACCATCCCTACAAATCACCATCGTCAGTCAGTGTGTTACTGACTGAAAACATGGATGGATGTGGATTAGATTTCTCGTGCGTGTCCGATTCTGTGTTGCGCCATGCTTACTTACAACACTGACTGCCACCCGCTCGGGCCACGTTCAGTTGTCGTCAGAGCCACTCCACCTAAGCGAACGCAGAGAGCTGAGGTTGGTTTTATTGGAAAGAGGAAGAGTTGATGGTGCTAACAAGACCAAATTTAAGTTGTTCAGTATCGTAGTTTAGACGTACAGAGTAAGTGGAATAGAGCGATTTTGGAAAAATCGGCCAAAAGCGCCCGGCCAGGCAGTAGGGAAAGTAAGACTAGCCCCGGACTGACAAAATGGCTATCCATAGTTATCCCGTCGCGGAGGGGTTAAGTTCTGTGATCATTTCTATTCAGTTTTATTAATTCATATGTAATTTCTATGCCTTGGTGGAACTTATGTCGTGTACAAGTGTTCAGTTCAGGTTTAAGTGTAGTTCTAAGGCAAGTTCTTTTATAGTTATAAGGTTTAATTCAGTTCTATTCTAGTTACAAGGGTAATTCTAATCAATATTGATCTCAATACTATATATTCCTTAAGAGGATAGTTCGTCATTAATTCTAGTGATTTCTGTGATTTATTTAATTCATAGGCCTATCTTGTGGGAAAAATTAATAAATCCTGGTTAAACTTTATAGTTATCTTGTCGTTTATTTGCCCCATTCCTATGACAGTCTTGATTCTCCTACCGCCTGGCCAGAGCGAGGAAAGCTAAAAAGATACCAACAACATTATTATATTTTTTTGTGTGTTAATACTCGTGATTATTAATCACATATTTTTTCGAGCCGTTAACACTGGTGGTACAGCGGTGGGATAAATGTGTGAAGGGTAATTTTCGAGTTATTATATAAATAAAGTGTGATATTGGATTTCAATCATTTAATTACTCCTCCAAATGTAACACCCCATTTTTTTATGTATGTTATTTAGGATGTTTTTAATTATAATGTATAATCACGAACTTCACTCTCCTGTAATACCAGCATTTTCACTGGTATTAGACTTAGAAAATTGATTAAGATAGGCAGGGTACTAAAGTAGCCCCCAAAGAGAAGACAAGCCATTTTCTGTGGCGGAATAAATGTGTGTGCTGTAAATTAAAATTGTATTATATGTGGCTGAGGATAGAGATAATGAATTGGAATGTTAAGGATATTAGTTAGTCATAAAATGTAACTAGGGAATACACCTGGGAGGGGGAAATTAGTGTTAATATAAAAATGTAGGTCATGAGGGATTAGTTTTTCACGAGTAGATGCCCCACAACTACGGAGACGAAGTGAGAAGGAAGTGAAGCAGTTGCTCACAAATCAGTCTCTCTTCGTCTCCTGTGGTGAAAAGGTAACTCTACTGGATTAGTACTACAACAGTGAATACAGTGTTAATATTGAGGTAGAGTATGGTTATACATTTAATTGTTATTAATAGTGTCTCTCTTCGTCTCCCGTGGTGAAAAGCCATATAGCACAATTCCGTGAATAGATAAATACTGGTGTAAAATATAATAATAATGATAATTTGAGATTGCTGGCATAGGAAAATCGTAGAGTATCATATTTGTTTCGGCCATATTTTTTTTTCTTATTGATTACTATTATATATATGTGTATGTTTTGTTTTTTTTGTTAGGAAGTGAAGTGGATTATTATTTTTTTTTATTTGTTTGTTTAGTGCTGTTCCCTAGCGTAACGCGGAATTTTTCCCGTTCTAGGGTCAGCGGGAGTAGGATTAAGGGGGGGATTGTAATTTAGGGAATATACATATATTTTTTTTCTTATATAAAATTAATGTAAATAATAAACTAGATTATAATTAGTTGAGTATTCCGTTACCGATACCGTATATTATCTAAATAGACTGTGTCCCTACTTACATATTTTTGACTTGATTTAAGACCTTGATCGAACCCCCGTTAGAGTAATTCTGGGTTGCTTACGCACGTGCTTGGGGTTCAAGCTAAGTTACCCACCCAGTGTGTGATAGCTTGGTTCCTGTGATCAACCTGTGGTTTGGTGGTGACAGCGTTTACTGACGAGGAACTGGACTTGCCTTTGTATGATTTTTTTTTATGGTATTCGCAAGGCAAGTTCAGTCCTCAGTCCTTTTCTTCCCAGACCGGGTTGATCCAGCTTAAGGATAGAATATCATACACTGGTGTGTCATTTTTTTTTTATTGTAAAAGGCCGTGCTTTTGTTTCCTCCTCCAGTAAAGTAAGGGGGATAAAAAAACTAGCGTTACACAAACACAAATTGGATATAACTTTTTATTTTAATTGGACCTCTCTCACTCTCTCTCTCTCTTCCTTTAATTAAGTGGAGGATGTGAGTTTAAATAATACAAATAATAATAATGGCGGTGGAGTAGAAAAAAGATCAATTTGAATTAGTAATATCAGCGATGACCCTGAGAGTTGGCAACACTGACGACTAGCAGTGAAGATGTAGTAGTAGAGTTGGCAACACTGCACCTTCATCAACAACAACAAACAAGCATGGCCGACCCACTGAGTATATTACGCCAATACAATGTTAATAAAAAGGAAATTATCACCAAAGGAGACGATATAATCTTTGGAGAATTATCATGGCCTAAAATTGTAAATACTAATTATCTTGAATATGGGTAAGTAATTAGTATAAACGAGTTATTAAGAGTTATTTAATTATTGATATTGTTTAACGCATATTTAACACTATTTAATGCATATTTTAACTATATAATACTATTTACTATTATTATATATATCACTAATTACCTTGAATATGGGTAAGTAATTAGTATAGAAGAGTTATTATTACTTATTTAACTATTTACGCATATTTTAAGGGGGTGTGGGAATTGGGGGACAGGTTTGGGGTTGGGGGATGCGGGAGTACGGGGACAGGCTTGGGGTGGGTGGGGGGGAGGGGTAGAAAGCTTGTCCCCCTATTCCCGCACCCACCCTAACCCCCCCAAGCCTGTCTCCCTACTCCTACACCCCCCCAAAACCCCCAAGCCTGTCCCTTACTCCCACACACCCTTAACTAGTATTTTAACTATTATTACCATTAGGTATAAGTTTAAAAGCAATCATTCTAATTTAGTTTAATGTCAATATGCAAACATAATAGTTAATGGAATATTTTTACAAGTTGCCACAACTCGATTTCAAAAATTTTACTATTACCAGTGTTTATATTACACTATTACAAACAACATTTCTATATACCATTTCTTCTGCAAATGCTGCATAACAATTGTTGCCTCTTATAGTTAGGTCCCGGTAGTCTGCCCAAGTTAGGTTCCGGTAGTGTGTCCCAGTCCAGATTAGGTTAGGTCAGGTGAGGTCTGACTAATTTTTACTGTATATTTTTTCCTGCTTAGGTCCCGGTAGTCTGCCCAGGTTAGGTCCCGGTAGTCTGCCCCAGTTAGGTCCCGGTAGTCTGCTCTGGTTAGGTTATGTTTGGTTAATTATCAAAACTTGGCTCGGGTTTTCCAATTTTCCTGATTTATGGCATGTCATGAGTGTCATCTAGAATGGCAATTATACTATATTATGAGTTTTCCCCCCACCCAAAACCCCCGATTTCCCAGGCTCTTCCCCAAGATTGTTGGATGGGGGGGGAGGGGGCTATCTCAGAAACGAAGCATTTCCTAAGGAAACAAAGGTCAATATCACTCGAATCACACTAAATCCTTCTAGGAAATATATTTTATTCCAGTGAAATCCTATTGTGGCAACTTGTAAAAATTTACCCTCCTTCCATATAATTGTGTGTGTGTGTGTGTTTTATGGCAATGTTTGAAGGACTCGCTAACCTCCAAGTTTTCAATAACCATAAATGATGTAAAATGGAAAAACTAAGTCATGTTGCGTCTAACCCAAACTGACCTGACCTAACTCAAGCCAAGCCAAATTGACCTGACCTAACCCAACCCAAGCCAAGCCAAATTAATCTGACCTAACCCAACCCAAGCCAAATTGACCTTACCATACCTAACTTACCCAAACATAACGTATCCTAACCTAACATAACCTGAACCAACCTAACATAACCTAACCAACCTGACCTAACCTAACTTAATCTAACCAAACCCAAATTGATCTAACCTAACTTATTGTAATCTTACCTTGCATGAATATTCCATGTTATGTTACAATGTTATATGATGAATATTTCATGTTATGTTACAGTTTTATATATATGAATATTCTATGTTGTATGAATATTCTGCGTTATATTCCATGTTTCAATGCATATATGAATATTCTATGTAATGTTACGTTATACATATGAATATTCTACGTTATGTTTCGTTGTACATATGAATATTCCATGTAATGTTACGTTATACATAGGAATATTATATGTTGTTACGTTATACATATGTATATTCTATGTTATGTTACAGCGTTAAATCTATGTACCGTTTAAATATTCTATGTTATATTTTAAGTCTGGTATGAATAATCTCTAATATTTCAGGTCGGGTAAAGATGGAGCACCCAAATATTACTACACATTGGAGTGTCTTCTGTTCCTCCTTAAACATGTCAAGCTCGCACATCCTACATATGTACGCAAAGCCGCGGTAAGTAACATAACACTGAGGGTATTGTTATTAAATTTTCTCTTCGACATAAACAATCTGTGTCGTTGCTCAGTTCGCATAATTTTGCAATGCAGTAGTAATGTGTGAGAGTCAGTATTAAACATTTCTAAAGAAATATAGCATATGTTTTGGTAATAATGTGAGAGGCTTATTATAAAAAGTTTCTCTACAGTTTATCTTATGGGAATAAAATAAAAAAGATACCATATGTTCTGGTAATAATTTTTCTCTACAGTTTAGTTTATGAGAAAAAAAAAATCATTATGTTCTGGTACCGGTAATAAATTTTCTGTACAGTTTATCTGATCATGAATATTGTTGTACATTATCGGAGTTTGTTTCAGGCTGAGAACATCCCCATGGTGCGTCGACCTGATCGTAAAGAATTATTGGCCTACTTGAATGGTGAAACATCCACTGCCACGGCCATTGATAAATCTGCACCGTTAGAAATACCCACACAGGTGAGTAATGTTAGTAGTAGTGGTAGAGGTACAGGTAGTAGTATTAGTAGTAGTGGTAGTAGTAGTAGTGGTGGTAGTAGTGGTAGTGATGGTAGTAGTAGTAGTAGTAATAATAGTAGTAGTGGTGGTATTAGTAGTAGTAGGAGCAACAAAATGCCTTTCCCTCGAAGTAGTAGTTTATAAATACAACCCCACATAATGTTAATATACATTTTAGGATAAAATAGCAGTGAAGAACTTTAAGGCTTCTGATTTCTCCTAACCATATCACAAAACAAATAAGCTCCTTCCTTATATTATATTGTAGGAAGTGTGTTTATTGGCAATATTTGAAGGACTCATATACCACCAATTTTCTGACTAACATCACAGGGTCCCTGAACAAATAATGAGCCTGACTTATGTTACTATTTATACATTTTCAGGTTAAAAGAGCAGTGGAGGACACATCAGACAGCACGGCCAAAAAACCCAGATATGATGACAGCGATGTACAGAAAATTAAGGAACAACTCGCCCTGCGTTTTGATGCACCCAAAAAGTCATCCATTGTCAGTAATACTGACAGGTAATAATTATAGCCTATAGTTATGTATGTTATTTTCTATGTTATTTATAAAGTGGACTCCTCTTCCCATCTTTCATTGACGGGTAATAATTATAGCCTATAGTAATGTATGTTATTTTCTTTGTTATTAATAAAGCGGACTCCTCTTCCCATCTTTCAGTTTTATATATAAATAAGATTGAGAGTTCATTTAGAATTGGGAAAATAATTGATGGTAAGATCAGGCCACTGATCATAGAAATTAATTAAGTTTATTTTAAGTGGGAGCTAATTTCTAAAAGTATGGCACTTAAAAGCAATGAGGATTCAATAATAAAAGAAAGTTCTATTGCATCAGATCTCGCAAAGAATGAGCTAGAGGGAAGAAAATAATAGGTTAAGGGATGAACTGAGAGAGAAACGAGCACAAGGGGTAAATGGATAATCAAGAAAGGAAAGGTAGTTAGGCTTCATAAAGGGAACTGATGGGGTGAGAATAGTAATGAAGGAAATAAGTATAATTATATAAAAGGGTAAATGATGGGGAGGAGAGTATAGCTTTATTATAAAAGCAATTGATATACAAAGTTTTATCATGAGTAAAAAGCAAATAAACAGAGGATCTAGCTGATGAGAGTAGCATTATTATATGTCTCGGTGAAACCCAAAAGAAAGTTAGAGATGTAAACTTTAATAGTAATGTAATGTAGTGGGCATTGAGCAGATGAGAGAAGCTAAAGACGAGAAGGGTGGGGGATGAATGATCTTGCACAAAAAGAATAAAGACATATTTTGACATATTAGAAGCATAAAGTAAGGACATCCTGGTAGCTAAAGGGAATAATGATCAGAGGAAGGGAATTTTTCATTATTGTTGTGTACTTTAGTGTTAATGTAAAAGAGGGAAATTATGGTATGAGGATAGATATAGAAAAGTTTTCTGAGGAGAAAATTTATGATCCAATAATAATAGTAGGGGATTATAATGGGTATGTGGGGTTCAAATGGGAACAAAGTCTGGAAAGAAATGGAAAAATTATAATTGACTGGATGGATAAATATAACTTAACCATGCTGAATGACATAAAATGTGAGGGAGTATAAAATTATACAATCATGGTCAAGAAATAACCAAAGAAAACTGGTGTTATAGACTATGCTTTGGTCAATAATAAATTCTATGAAAAATATAGCAAAATGTTAATAGATGAAGAGCAAGATTTTTTTTTATTTATCAGACCACAACCTCTTAGAGAATTTATATAAAAATTTGGCAGCCTAGAAAAAGGTACACTAGAAAGACCACTGGATTACTAGGGAGTATTATAAAACAGATGAAGCTTCTCTGAACGTTTATGGGGACAGGTTACAAGAATGTATAGTATAGTGAAGGACAAAGTAATAAACAGGAATGATTTGGAAGGTAGGATAATTGGAGTTGCTGATAAATTTTTTTAAGATAAAATATAGGAATCGAGCAGGAGGAGGAGGAGGAACCAGCCAGCCAGCATGATGGTTTACAGAGGAGATAAAAGGAGGGAAATAAAAGAGAGAAGTTCTAACAGGTTATGGAGGAATGAAACGTGTGAACAGTAAAAAGGTAACTGGAAAAAGTTGTATCGGGAACAAAAAGAAAAGGTGCAAATAATGATCAAAGAAGATATTTGGTTATGTGAAGAGAAAATGGTTATAACAATAAAACAAAATAAAAAGTAATGGTAAGAATACTTTTAATAATGTTAAAATGTTAAGAGGTGAAAAAGAGAGTGTAGAGCAGTGATTCCCAAACATTTTTTCTGTGGTTTCCCCCTGCACCCAGTTCAACCATCCAGATTTCCCCCTTCATAGGCGTCTTCTATTTATGCCAGTCGATCAACCTGGGTTGCTCCGAAATACCCGGGTTGGATGTTGTAAATAGAACACGCCGACCACCAACCCGGGTTGATGTTCCTTTGTTTATAAACATTAATAGACATTTCCCTCAAATATTACTGATGAGGTTACTCATGCCACTTCAAAATGTATTTTGAAGATAATGTCTTGTGTTATGCTAAAATGTCATATATATTTCTGTAAGAGGGCTTACCAGTGTTTGTTTATTCAGAGCAACCCGGGTTGTGGTGAATAGGGTTGCCTTGTGTAAATAGAACCTGCCAAATCAACGATTCGAGCAACCGGGTTGCCTGACCAGGGTTGAAATGGCATAAATAGAAGACGCCTTATGTGTACTAGGGAAAGAGTAGGCCTAGTCAAAACACATTGTGACCTGGTAGATAATAAGGTGCCACCCATCTACAACTGGCATACTCTCTCTCTCTTTCTGACATGAAAAAATCCATCAGATTTTTTTTATTGCTAGTAGGCAGTGAAATTATTTCCCCCCTGGTAGCTTCAAATTTCCCCCAGTTTGGGAATCGCTGGGACTCTAGAGGTAATATATACGGGGAAGATGGTAAGAAATTGGATAGGGGATGGGTAAAGTCTGACGCCCTTATTCTTATTGGATCCCTTGGCTATAGGGAATCCCTTAGTGACATCGCCTTATTCTTACGCCAAACTAGTCCCTTACAATACCGGAAAGGACTCCCTTCATGGCGAATATTATTGGAATTTCGATGGGAATGGTTTACCCTTCCCATCGTTGGTCCCATCAAACATTTTTTAATATCATCATTTTCTTGTTATTGATATGTTTTATAAAGTAATAAAACTTTTTATGGTATATTTGTGACTGCAGTATATACTGTAGTTATATAAAAATATGCACAGCATTATTTTTTAGAAAAATATTTCTGCACCCAAAGGGATTGTCGACCATCACCAAAACAACACTCCACTCTAATCTTCAGCATTACTGCTCCATATCAATTATTTACAATTAATTTTAGGTAAGTGAAACCATTTTTGAGTTAGCCTTGAATTGTTTTTGTTGGTTATCTGAGTGAATTCATCTTTTTTAAGTACAGTAACAGGAATTGTATACATGGTCTTGGTTGTAATAACTGACCGTACCCAAGTGGCTGTGGAACAGTTTGATCTAGTGAAATGTATAGGAAATTACCAGCCTGCATAGCACAACTGGGAAAGGCAGATGTAAAGTGTACAGTACATAAAATCTGTAAAATGTTATTAAAATAAGTCTATTATGCTTAGCCAAAAAATTTGGTAGGTTAGAATATGATGCTGTAGATGGTTGGGCAGGGTAGGTTCACTATGTTTAGTTTGCAATAGCTGTATTAATAGAAGTGTTTGGTAGTGATGTTGATGTGTTTAAGTTCATTGTTAAATAATTATTTATATTTGTGGAGGGGGGGAGAAATTTGGCAATTAATTATATTGGTTCTTATGCAGTCACTTGGTTAGGTCTGGAAGATTGCTGCAGTATTGTATAGTATCATATAGGGAGGAGGATATATGTTATTCAGTCGTTTTTCATTTCAGATTGGCATTCTGGACTTCTACATGGACTTTGACTTTCCCCAAGACCGATGGTTGTTTTACCTTAACATACAAAATGCAAATGGTAAGAGATTATACTATCTTTCAGTTTTTTACAGTTAGTGTAGTGGAGAAAGCTCATTACTGAGCCTGTGACTATGTCTCATTTTGTAGGCAGGTGTGCAGGTCAGACTATATTAGCTCATTAGTTAAATCTTTGCTTTAGTAGTGACCTGTGTTTATCCAGTATTTTTTCGAATTGTTCAGCTGTGTATGCATAGAGCACACTGTCCAGCAAGCCCTTTCATATGTTTAATCTCACCCCAATGTTGAACAGCTTCATTTAGTTTCCTCATAGAGTGTATTCATTAATTCCTTGGAGAATTCCTTCACTGCAGTCTGTGTCACAATGTCCACGTAGGATTTTATGTTAATTATATGTTAATTAAGTCCCCATAACATCTTCTATATGCAAGTGATGGTAAGTTCAGCTGCCTCAATCTCTTTTACATCGTTTTTTTTCCTCATTTCAGGTATTTTGGAGGATCATCAGAGGAGACGGCGTATTCGTAGGGTAGTCAGTGATCATATGAATCCATTTGTTGCCATGGAAGATCAGGAATTTATAGCAAGATTTCGCCTCCGTAAAGATACAATGCATGATCTCATCCAAGAAATACAGGATGAACTTTTGGTAATACAAGATAGAAGAGGTTAAAGACGTCATCTGGTCGTCAATCGGATACGAAGTTCGCTTGGGTGAAACCAAGCCAAAGCAAGCGGAACTGTTCTGGTCGGACAAAAGGATTCGTCGATCCACCAAGTTGGACCCTGCTGCCAGCCACTGAAACCAAGACCAACCACGTATCCATCCAAGCTCGCCAGAAAGCAGCGATTGGGGCAGCTTGGAAAGGATAGGAGAAGTATAGCAGTAAATATGGCAGTCATTAAAGATATGACAAGTAAGTTAATAGTATAATAATACATGAATTGTAGGTGCAACAGGCTGTAAAATAGAGTGATAGCAACACAAATAAGGCTTTAAGTATAGCAATGGCAGATTAGAGCAGGTGTAGAGTTCCTATTAGTCTACCATTTCTACTAAAATAGTAATTGTTAAAACCTGGAGTATCACGATAATGATATAAATTATTAATTATTATTTTTTGTTTATGTTCTCGTATCTAATTTAACTTATATGAGATTATATGGATTGCTTAGGGGTTATGTGACCCATTCTTGATAATTATGTAATATTATTAAGGTGAAGGGAAGTATTGTACTTTATTAGAAATCAGTTCTTGGTAAAACTATAGAATCATGCCAACTTTTTCTGTTTTTAATCAATCTTAAAATATAATCATGGAAAGGCTGGGAAACTAATTAAGGGATTTTGGTTGATGAAAGGATATACAAATAATGGAAAAATTAACCAAACCTATACAGGAATGGACTTTGACTTTCACCGGTTCTGACTTAAACACAATATCACTGTAGGATATAAGAGGTCCACCTTCATGTGTATTTCAAATGTGATTGCAGTAATTTAGTTCACAACGGTATTCTGTATCAATAACGACTTTGGTTCCGGTAAGTTGCCTGGTTAGATACACGTAATCTGCATCGGTCTTGATTTGATTAGTAGGTTAGGTCCGGGCAACTCAGGTAAAGAAACAGTCATCTGCTCACAATATGGAAAATAGAATTAAGACAAGAAAAATTAGGCATGCAATGTTTTAATTGTGACTGTTGACTCGAGTGTTGACTATTACTCTGACCCATAACCTGAAGACCAGTTGACCTGTACACTCTAGGGAGAAGTCAGATGCAAATCCTCCTACCTAAGCAAACCATCTTCTGTGGCAGGTCCAAGGTCACGCATTGGTTGCAATCTATAATAACTCAGCTACATCCAATATTCACATTACCAACTAGTAGCACAGGTGTTATGACTAGAAAATACAGGACTCAACCAAAAATACCACAACCTTTAGTTCAAACCAGCCCAAAAACGCCAACCCGCGGCAACCCAATATTTCCCACTGTGTCCAAAGTATCTATGGCAGATTATGTAAAAGCCTTTAGACCATAAAAGCAATCATGTTTATTAGTAGTATGAGTAATTTCTAATCCTTTAGCAATGTATATACAATATTCTTGGTCTTCCAGGGATTTTATGAATGTGGAAGAAGCAGTGACATTCCTGCACAGTTTATCAAATGATGAAGATGCCACAACTATAGACATTACACTGGAGTCTCTTGGTGATGGTGCTGAATCTGATGGTGATATTCCCAGTGAAGATATTGTTGATGTTCATGAAAATATTATGTTACTGGGACCTAAGCTACTTGATAAACCACCTCACATAGAACTTACAAACAGGAATACATGTGCAGAGCCATGTTGGTCTATGTCATCACCCATTGGTCTACAGTCTCAACAAGAGTTACCAGAACCAACATCACACACAAGAAAAATAATGAAAACACCAAAAAAACATCTCAAGAAAATACATGAATGGAAAAAATGTGTGTTAGAGCAGTCAAACAATGAAAACCAGTCCTTGGTAGATGATCATCAACCAACTATTTTATATAAGTGGGCTGATGAAGGGTTAACACCTATTGACATCTTTAAATATATGTGGAATGATGAGGTTATGGAACTTATGAGGGAAGAAACTAACAGATATCACCAGCAGAAATTTGGTAAGGAACTGAGTGTCAGTGTAAATGAATTGTACCAGGTTTTAGGTATAATTCTTCTATCAGGATACAAAAAAGTTCCAAACCGGCGACTGTTTTGGTCAAGGAAAGCAGATACTAGAAATGCAGCTGTGATACAATGTGGAATGACAATCAACAGATTTGAAAACATTGTTAGGAGCCTACATGTAGTTGATAATACCAAGAAACCAAAACATGACAGAATTTACAAGGTTCGACCATTATTTGAACATTTCAACAAAATGTTTAAGGAGTTAGGTGAACCCCTTCCCTCCACCTGGACAGTTGATGAAACTATGGAACCATATTATGGTCACCATGGCTTGAAACAATTTATCAGAGGAAAGCCTGTATGGTTTGGTTATAAGTTTTGGTGCTTATGTACTTTTGAAGGATTTTTAATATCTTTCAAATTGTATGAGGGTAAAGATTGTGGACATGTAGATGGTTTGACAGTTGGGGAATCAATTGTTCAGATGTTAGCCAAAGGAACTGTTCCTACAGGGAGTAATGGTTATATAAATCATTGTTTTACTACTCTTCCCATTCTTGAGTCATTCAGAGAAGAAAGTGTAAACCTGACAGGAAGAATTAAAAAAGATAGTGTTAAATATGTCCCTCTGTCTGATATAAAAAAGAAGGAAAGAGGCTTTGCTGAGATATTTAGAAATGCAGATGAAACACTAGCAATATGCCAATGGAAGGATAAGAGTGATGTAAGAGTTGTAACAAATAAGACAAACAATGAATCATTAACAGTCAGTAAGTGTAAACGATGGTCTAAACAATAGAAAGAATTAATTACCATAACACAACCTGTAATTATTCAGGAGTATAATAAGGGAATGGCAGGAGTGAATCTGTTTGATCAGTTTCGTGGAAAATACAGTGTGTCATTTCGTAAGAGAGTGTGGTACTATCCTCTTTTCAGATTTATTCTAAATGCTTCTGTTGTAAACAGCTGGCTCCTATTTAGAAAAATGAATAAAATATCTCAACTTGACTTTATGAGGGAAGTTGTTAACATTCTTTTAAAGCCATGTGAAAGGCCAAAAAAGAAGTGTTTCAATGAAGTTGTCAGATGTTGTGCGTTATGATGGAATTGGATATGACATAGTGCCTGGTGATAAGCATGTTCCATGTTGGTCACAATATCACAAAAAGTGAATACACATACCACAATAATTATTCATGTCTTCTTCCTACCTGTGATAGTACAGTCGCGGACAATTATGTCTCGACACGTCTAGTAGTGTCTGGAAAGTGGAAACTCCCAAAGCATTGTGGTTTTCCCTGTAGAGTTTCCGTCAGTGTCGCCTTGATGTGCATGTAAACGCTGTTATGATTGGTCAGCAGACACTGATCAGATATTTGAGCAACTGATGCCATTACTTTTATGTCGACATGTCGAGACATAATTGTCCGCGAATGTACATCATTAGATGTGTAATGTTTATTATTATAAAGGGTGTAATGACATTTAGTATTATTTTTGTATGAATAATTGTAATTGCCTTGACTTTTATGAGATACATAAATTATGTGTGGTTAGAAAATTATATCAAAGATAGGTTAATCTATCTGTCTATAACTTTGATGAATTATTCCCTCCGGGAACTCCCCCAAGGGGATAGCCATGGCAGAAGTGTCTCCAGTTTTCCCTGTTCCAACACTCACTCCTTACTTGGTCAAGCCCTACTCTGCCCCTCATGTTTCTTTCCTTAACATACTTTTCCACTCTGTTCTGCCATTTAACCGGCAGTCTGCCTCTCACACCAGTTCCCACAACTTCACTTCCATATACCTTCTTTACAAACTCATCACCTTGCATTTTCTCGTTGTTCAAACCACCTCAATGTATTGCACTTCACTCTCAACCACTCCACACTCAATACCAATTGCCTTCTCACTCATACCACATCTCTCATACACACACTCATTACTTTCTCCCCATCTGGTCAGTCCACATGTTCCTATCAAGTAACTCATTTCCACAGCACCTATTCTCGACTGATGAGCCCCACTCCGTGTCTCAGATGCATATGTCAGTGTTGGCAGGATAATAATACTATTTTGTAGTACCCTTTTCACCTCCATACTCACACTTCTACCCTTCATAGTCCTTCCCAGTGATCCTATGACCTGTCTACCCCTCACTGCTCTCTTCCTAATTTCTACTTCCCATCTCACATTTTGTCTCAGTTGGTACTCCCACTCTGTAAGGTGTGGCAAAGTCAATCACTTCAGCTTCTACCCTCTCAAATAACATCACCTTACTTTTACCAACTATCACCAGTTTCCTTCATTTACACACAGACTGAAACTCATCCACCACTCTCTGTAACTCCTTTTCACTCTCAGCCACCAGCACAGTGTTATCTACAAAGAAACTTGC
Organism: Petrolisthes manimaculis; assembly: GCA_034508575.1. Taxonomy (NCBI): domain Eukaryota; kingdom Metazoa; phylum Arthropoda; class Malacostraca; order Decapoda; family Porcellanidae; genus Petrolisthes; species Petrolisthes manimaculis. Next base: position 530,837 of record JAWZYT010000514.1, read on the forward strand.
CACCAAGGACCAATTTACTCCATTCAGCCTTAGTATTGCCCCCAGGCCATTCACTTTGGTCTTCATCTCTCTCATACAACCATCCATATATTGTATATATTGAACAGCCATAGTGACATAACACACCCCTGTCTTAGCCCTACACCAATATTAAAACTCACTTAGATCACCCTTTACCCGCACACATGCTCTTGCCTCTGCATAAAAGGCCTCAATGCCTTTCAGCAAAGACCCCCCAATATCGTAAATCCTCAACTCCTCTCTCATAGCTCTCCTATCTTCCCAAGTACATGAAGACAGCATACAATATATTTTTCCATTGTTGATTTTAATGCAAATATCTGGTCCACACATCCTGTACCCTTTCTGAACCCTCCCTACTACTCACTAACTTTATTCCCAGTTACTTCAACCAGTCTTTCAGTAAGGACCTTCCCCGGTAGACTAAAGAAGGCTCTTTCCCCTATAGCTGCCACACTCATCCTTGCTCCCCTTACACAAAGGCACAATTATGCCTCTTCAATCCTCTGGCACCTCTCCCTGCCAGTTGACCTGTACACTCTAGGGAGAAGTCAGATGCAAATCCTCCTACCTAAGCAAACCATCTTCTGTGGCAGGTCCAAGGTCACACATTGGTTGCAATCTATAATAACTCAGCTACATCCAATATTCACATTACCAACTAGTAGCACTGGTGTTATGACTAGAAAATACAGGACTCAACCAAAAATACCACAACCTTTAGTTCAAACCAGCCCAATAAACGCCAACCCGCGGCAACCCAATATTTCCCACTGTGTCCAAAGTATCTATGGCAGATTATGTAAAAGCCTTTAGACCATAAAAGCAATCATGTTTATTAGTAGTATGAGTAATTTCTAATCCTTTAGCAATGTATATACAATATTCTTGGTCTTCCAGGGGTTTTATGAATGTGGAAGAAGCAGTGACATTCCTGCACAGTTTATCAAATGATGAAGATGCCACAACTATAGACATTACACTGGAGCCTCTTGGTGATGGTGCTGAATCTGATGGTGATATTCCCAGTGAAGATATTGTTGATGTTCATGAAAATATTATGTTACTGGGACCTAAGCTACTTGATAAACCACCTCACATAGAACTTACAAACAGGAATACATGTGCAGAGCCATGTTGGTCTATGTCATCACCCATTGGTCTACAGTCTCAACAAGAGTTACCAGAACCAACATCACACACAAGAAAAATAATGAAAACACCAAAAAACATCTCAAGAAAATACATGAATGGAAAAAATGCGTGTTAGAGCAGTCAAACAATGAAAACCAGTCCTTGGTAGATGATCATAATAAGATGACGAAATTACGTTAAACAACCTCGATTGTTATCACGTCCCTGATCAACCCTTCTCTCAAAATAAATACACATAATTAATTCCCTACCTATTATAATAACTAACACGTCTATATATATATATATATATATATATATATATATATATATATATATATATATATATATATATATATATATATATATATATATATATATATATATATATATATATATATATATATATATATATATAGACGTGTTAGTTATTATAATAGGTAGGGAATTAATTATGTGTATTTATTTTGAGAGAAGGGTTGATCAGGGACGTGATAACAATCGAGGTTGTTTAACGTAATTTCGTCATCTTATTTCGTCAGACGGTATCGAAGTAATTCACGTATAGCATAGTCTTTAAAATAATGTATTGTAATTCCCAGATTAGCAATAATGTATAGTTAACTAACCTCCAATATCACTTACCTGACTCACCAATATCCTATCTTATTTTTAAAACTCACTATAAAAGTATTTAACAGTTTCAAAGAATTATTGATGAAAGTAATTAATGTTCCAATATTTCGTTAAGCATGAAAGAAGCCATTCTTTCTTCTACCCTCATTGGGACAGGTACGTTCGACAATACGTCGGTAATATTTATAGTAATCAAGTGATTAACCCCTAAAGGACCGAACCCAGCATATGACGGGTTGCCGCTAAAGGACACGGCCCGACATATGCCGGATTGGTAAAAAATTCCCAAGGTTAAGGAATTTTCCCCAATTTTTTTTACCCCAGACGTTGGCTACACTGGTTTATAGTAGGATGGGATGCTCAGACTGAGTACACACTGCCTTTTCTAGGGTAAAATTGAGGAATTATTGATCTTGTTATGTCCGAGTGTGTTGGTGAGTGGCTTAGCCGACGAGCGCCTACCCCCATTTTCTACTACCTCGCCACGGTCAACGCACCCATCCAAACACTAGCGCTCAACGTACGGTGACAGTACCTCATTCAACTCGTCGTACTTCTGTAACCATTAAACCTACAGACTTCCCATTGATACCAATCGAAAGAGGAAGAGTTGCTCGTTCTCATGGTACTAAAATAATTCACTCGTTCTTTGTAGGTTAAGAGTACAGAGCATACGAAAACAGGCTATTTTACGTGTTTTTCGCTCAACCCCCGGTCCTGGGAGGCACAGTAATTTCACTACCCCCGGTCTTTTAGGGGTTAAGGTGATAAATAATAATCAATAACTGTAAAGTAATTGTAAACTAAGTGTTTGTTGTGTGTTAATTAGTAATTTATCTTAAGATGACAGAGATAAAGTGAGATTGATTTGATTCTTTGTTCTACCCTCATCGGGACAGGTTTCGGCCATCACCACGAGTTCATCACGAGTCATCTATGAAGTCAATGATATCTCTGAGACGATTAATTATTAGGTGTATTAGCTGCGTTATTTTGTAATATGTTCCAGGGTTCATTGCCTGCCATGCGTTATTATATTTCCATGTGTGTTCAGTTCATCGAGTACATTGAGTTGATCAAGTTCAGCTGTTAATTATATTCAGTATATCAATTTCTATGTAATTTCTTTCACTCTTAATTCTTAAATTATCTCGTGTTCAAGTGTTATTGTAGGCTTAAGTATAGTTTTAAAAGTAATTCATACGGTACAGAGTAAGTTGCATGCCTGCCGTGAATATTCCATTCTATGAGTGATTCTTTCGATTATTTCTGTGTATAATCAGCGAGTCAGTTGAGTGTTTAACCCTTAACGTCCGGACCGCGGTCATAGACGGCCCCAGGAAGCGCCCGGGTCGTGTCTTACACCCCTGCCATGTGGTGACCGGGCGGGATGAAGCACCGCTATTGCCAATGTCGGCATTTGCGAGCCCAATTTGGCATTTTTTTTTTTACTTGGCTATACTTCACCACCATCCCTACAAATCACCATCGTCAGTCAGTGTGTTACTGACTGAAAACATGGATGGATGTGGATTAGATTTCTCGTGCGTGTCCGATTCTGTGTTGCGCCATGCTTACTTACAACACTGACTGCCACCCGCGCGGGCCACGTTCAGTTGTCGTCAGAGCCACTCCACCTAAGCGAACGCAGAGAGCTGAGGTTGGTTTTATTGGAAAGAGGAAGAGTTGATGGTGCTAACAAGACCAAATTTAAGTTGTTCAGTATCGTAGTTTAGACGTACAGAGTAAGTGGAATAGAGCGATTTTGGAAAAATCGGCCAAAAGCGCTCGGCCAGGCAGTAGGGAAAGTAAGACTAGCCCCGGACTGACAAAATGGCTATCCATAGTTATCCCGTCGCGGAGGGGTTAAGTTCTGTGATCATTTCTATTCAGTTTTATTAATTCATATGTAATTTCTATGCCTTGGTGGAACTTATGTCGTGTACAAGTGTTCAGTTCAGGTTTAAGTGTAGTTCTAAGGCAAGTTCTTTTATAGTTATAAGGTTTAATTCAGTTCTATTCTAGTTACAAGGGTAATTCTAATCAATATTGATCTCAATACTATATATTCCTTAAGAGGATAGTTCGTCATTAATTCTAGTGATTTCTGTGATTTATTTAATTCATAGGCCTATCTTGTGGGAAAAATTAATAAATCCTGGTTAAACTTTATAGTTATCTTGTCGTTTATTTGCCCCATTCCTATGACAGTCTTGATTCTCCTACCGCCTGGCCAGAGCGAGGAAAGCTAAAAAGATACCAACAACATTATTATATTTTTTTGTGTGTTAATACTCGTGATTATTAATCACATATTTTTTCGAGCCGTTAACACTGGTGGTACAGCGGTGGGATAAATGTGTGAAGGGTAATTTTCGAGTTATTATATAAATAAAGTGTGATATTGGATTTCAATCATTTAATTACTCCTCCAAATGTAACACCCCATTTTTTTATGTATGTTATTTAGGATGTTTTTAATTATAATGTATAATCACGAACTTCACTCTCCTGTAATACCAGCATTTTCACTGGTATTAGACTTAGAAAATTGATTAAGATAGGCAGGGTACTAAAGTAGCCCCCAAAGAGAAGACAAGCCATTTTCTGTGGCGGAATAAATGTGTGTGCTGTAAATTAAAATTGTATTATATGTGGCTGAGGATAGAGATAATGAATTGGAATGTTAAGGATATTAGTTAGTCATAAAATGTAACTAGGGAATACACCTGGGAGGGGGAAATTAGTGTTAATATAAAAATGTAGGTCATGAGGGATTAGTTTTTCACGAGTAGATGCCCCACAACTACGGAGACGAAGTGAGAAGGAAGTGAAGCAGTTGCTCACAAATCAGTCTCTCTTCGTCTCCTGTGGTGAAAAGGTAACTCTACTGGATTAGTACTACAACAGTGAATACAGTGTTAATATTGAGGTAGAGTATGGTTATACATTTAATTGTTATTAATAGTGTCTCTCTTCGTCTCCCGTGGTGAAAAGCCATATAGCACAATTCCGTGAATAGATAAATACTGGTGTAAAATATAATAATAATGATAATTTGAGATTGCTGGCATAGGAAAATCGTAGAGTATCATATTTGTTTCGGCCATATTTTTTTTTCTTATTGATTACTATTATATATATGTGTATGTTTTGTTTTTTTTGTTAGGAAGTGAAGTGGATTATTATTTTTTTTTATTTGTTTGTTTAGTGCTGTTCCCTAGCGTAACGCGGAATTTTTCCCGTTCTAGGGTCAGCGGGAGTAGGATTAAGGGGGGGATTGTAATTTAGGGAATATACATATATTTTTTTTCTTATATAAAATTAATGTAAATAATAAACTAGATTATAATTAGTTGAGTATTCCGTTACCGATACCGTATATTATCTAAATAGACTGTGTCCCTACTTACATATTTTTGACTTGATTTAAGACCTTGATCGAACCCCCGTTAGAGTAATTCTGGGTTGCTTACGCACGTGCTTGGGGTTCAAGCTAAGTTACCCACCCAGTGTGTGATAGCTTGGTTCCTGTGATCAACCTGTGGTTTGGTGGTGACAGCGTTTACTGACGAGGAACTGGACTTGCCTTTGTATGATTTTTTTTTATGGTATTCGCAAGGCAAGTTCAGTCCTCAGTCCTTTTCTTCCCAGACCGGGTTGATCCAGCTTAAGGATAGAATATCATACACTGGTGTGTCATTTTTTTTTTATTGTAAAAGGCCGTGCTTTTGTTTCCTCCTCCAGTAAAGTAAGGGGGATAAAAAAACTAGCGTTACACAAACACAAATTGGATATAACTTTTTATTTTAATTGGACCTCTCTCACTCTCTCTCTCTCTTCCTTTAATTAAGTGGAGGATGTGAGTTTAAATAATACAAATAATAATAATGGCGGTGGAGTAGAAAAAAGATCAATTTGAATTAGTAATATCAGCGATGACCCTGAGAGTTGGCAACACTGACGACTAGCAGTGAAGATGTAGTAGTAGAGTTGGCAACACTGCACCTTCATCAACAACAACAAACAAGCATGGCCGACCCACTGAGTATATTACGCCAATACAATGTTAATAAAAAGGAAATTATCACCAAAGGAGACGATATAATCTTTGGAGAATTATCATGGCCTAAAATTGTAAATACTAATTATCTTGAATATGGGTAAGTAATTAGTATAAACGAGTTATTAAGAGTTATTTAATTATTGATATTGTTTAACGCATATTTAACACTATTTAATGCATATTTTAACTATATAATACTATTTACTATTATTATATATATCACTAATTACCTTGAATATGGGTAAGTAATTAGTATAGAAGAGTTATTATTACTTATTTAACTATTTACGCATATTTTAAGGGGGTGTGGGAATTGGGGGACAGGTTTGGGGTTGGGGGATGCGGGAGTACGGGGACAGGCTTGGGGTGGGTGGGGGGGAGGGGTAGAAAGCTTGTCCCCCTATTCCCGCACCCACCCTAACCCCCCCAAGCCTGTCTCCCTACTCCTACACCCCCCCAAAACCCCCAAGCCTGTCCCTTACTCCCACACACCCTTAACTAGTATTTTAACTATTATTACCATTAGGTATAAGTTTAAAAGCAATCATTCTAATTTAGTTTAATGTCAATATGCAAACATAATAGTTAATGGAATATTTTTACAAGTTGCCACAACTCGATTTCAAAAATTTTACTATTACCAGTGTTTATATTACACTATTACAAACAACATTTCTATATACCATTTCTTCTGCAAATGCTGCATAACAATTGTTGCCTCTTATAGTTAGGTCCCGGTAGTCTGCCCAAGTTAGGTTCCGGTAGTGTGTCCCAGTCCAGATTAGGTTAGGTCAGGTGAGGTCTGACTAATTTTTACTGTATATTTTTTCCTGCTTAGGTCCCGGTAGTCTGCCCAGGTTAGGTCCCGGTAGTCTGCCCCAGTTAGGTCCCGGTAGTCTGCTCTGGTTAGGTTATGTTTGGTTAATTATCAAAACTTGGCTCGGGTTTTCCAATTTTCCTGATTTATGGCATGTCATGAGTGTCATCTAGAATGGCAATTATACTATATTATGAGTTTTCCCCCCACCCAAAACCCCCGATTTCCCAGGCTCTTCCCCAAGATTGTTGGATGGGGGGGGAGGGGGCTATCTCAGAAACGAAGCATTTCCTAAGGAAACAAAGGTCAATATCACTCGAATCACACTAAATCCTTCTAGGAAATATATTTTATTCCAGTGAAATCCTATTGTGGCAACTTGTAAAAATTTACCCTCCTTCCATATAATTGTGTGTGTGTGTGTGTTTTATGGCAATGTTTGAAGGACTCGCTAACCTCCAAGTTTTCAATAACCATAAATGATGTAAAATGGAAAAACTAAGTCATGTTGCGTCTAACCCAAACTGACCTGACCTAACTCAAGCCAAGCCAAATTGACCTGACCTAACCCAACCCAAGCCAAGCCAAATTAATCTGACCTAACCCAACCCAAGCCAAATTGACCTTACCATACCTAACTTACCCAAACATAACGTATCCTAACCTAACATAACCTGAACCAACCTAACATAACCTAACCAACCTGACCTAACCTAACTTAATCTAACCAAACCCAAATTGATCTAACCTAACTTATTGTAATCTTACCTTGCATGAATATTCCATGTTATGTTACAATGTTATATGATGAATATTTCATGTTATGTTACAGTTTTATATATATGAATATTCTATGTTGTATGAATATTCTGCGTTATATTCCATGTTTCAATGCATATATGAATATTCTATGTAATGTTACGTTATACATATGAATATTCTACGTTATGTTTCGTTGTACATATGAATATTCCATGTAATGTTACGTTATACATAGGAATATTATATGTTGTTACGTTATACATATGTATATTCTATGTTATGTTACAGCGTTAAATCTATGTACCGTTTAAATATTCTATGTTATATTTTAAGTCTGGTATGAATAATCTCTAATATTTCAGGTCGGGTAAAGATGGAGCACCCAAATATTACTACACATTGGAGTGTCTTCTGTTCCTCCTTAAACATGTCAAGCTCGCACATCCTACATATGTACGCAAAGCCGCGGTAAGTAACATAACACTGAGGGTATTGTTATTAAATTTTCTCTTCGACATAAACAATCTGTGTCGTTGCTCAGTTCGCATAATTTTGCAATGCAGTAGTAATGTGTGAGAGTCAGTATTAAACATTTCTAAAGAAATATAGCATATGTTTTGGTAATAATGTGAGAGGCTTATTATAAAAAGTTTCTCTACAGTTTATCTTATGGGAATAAAATAAAAAAGATACCATATGTTCTGGTAATAATTTTTCTCTACAGTTTAGTTTATGAGAAAAAAAAAATCATTATGTTCTGGTACCGGTAATAAATTTTCTGTACAGTTTATCTGATCATGAATATTGTTGTACATTATCGGAGTTTGTTTCAGGCTGAGAACATCCCCATGGTGCGTCGACCTGATCGTAAAGAATTATTGGCCTACTTGAATGGTGAAACATCCACTGCCACGGCCATTGATAAATCTGCACCGTTAGAAATACCCACACAGGTGAGTAATGTTAGTAGTAGTGGTAGAGGTACAGGTAGTAGTATTAGTAGTAGTGGTAGTAGTAGTAGTGGTGGTAGTAGTGGTAGTGATGGTAGTAGTAGTAGTAGTAATAATAGTAGTAGTGGTGGTATTAGTAGTAGTAGGAGCAACAAAATGCCTTTCCCTCGAAGTAGTAGTTTATAAATACAACCCCACATAATGTTAATATTATACATTTTAGGATAAAATAGCAGTGAAGAACTTTAAGGCTTCTGATTTCTCCTAACCATATCACAAAACAAATAAGCTCCTTCCTTATATTATATTGTAGGAAGTGTGTTTATTGGCAATATTTGAAGGACTCATATACCACCAATTTTCTGACTAACATCACAGGGTCCCTGAACAAATAATGAGCCTGACTTATGTTACTATTTATACATTTTCAGGTTAAAAGAGCAGTGGAGGACACATCAGACAGCACGGCCAAAAAACCCAGATATGATGACAGCGATGTACAGAAAATTAAGGAACAACTCGCCCTGCGTTTTGATGCACCCAAAAAGTCATCCATTGTCAGTAATACTGACAGGTAATAATTATAGCCTATAGTTATGTATGTTATTTTCTATGTTATTTATAAAGTGGACTCCTCTTCCCATCTTTCATTGACGGGTAATAATTATAGCCTATAGTAATGTATGTTATTTTCTTTGTTATTAATAAAGCGGACTCCTCTTCCCATCTTTCAGTTTTATATATAAATAAGATTGAGAGTTCATTTAGAATTGGGAAAATAATTGATGGTAAGATCAGGCCACTGATCATAGAAATTAATTAAGTTTATTTTAAGTGGGAGCTAATTTCTAAAAGTATGGCACTTAAAAGCAATGAGGATTCAATAATAAAAGAAAGTTCTATTGCATCAGATCTCGCAAAGAATGAGCTAGAGGGAAGAAAATAATAGGTTAAGGGATGAACTGAGAGAGAAACGAGCACAAGGGGTAAATGGATAATCAAGAAAGGAAAGGTAGTTAGGCTTCATAAAGGGAACTGATGGGGTGAGAATAGTAATGAAGGAAATAAGTATAATTATATAAAAGGGTAAATGATGGGGAGGAGAGTATAGCTTTATTATAAAAGCAATTGATATACAAAGTTTTATCATGAGTAAAAAGCAAATAAACAGAGGATCTAGCTGATGAGAGTAGCATTATTATATGTCTCGGTGAAACCCAAAAGAAAGTTAGAGATGTAAACTTTAATAGTAATGTAATGTAGTGGGCATTGAGCAGATGAGAGAAGCTAAAGACGAGAAGGGTGGGGGATGAATGATCTTGCACAAAAAGAATAAAGACATATTTTGACATATTAGAAGCATAAAGTAAGGACATCCTGGTAGCTAAAGGGAATAATGATCAGAGGAAGGGAATTTTTCATTATTGTTGTGTACTTTAGTGTTAATGTAAAAGAGGGAAATTATGGTATGAGGATAGATATAGAAAAGTTTTCTGAGGAGAAAATTTATGATCCAATAATAATAGCCTAGTAGGGGATTATAATGGGTATGTGGGGTTCAAATGGGAACAAAGTCTGGAAAGAAATGGAAAAATTATAATTGACTGGATGGATAAATATAACTTAACCATGCTGAATGACATAAAATGTGAGGGAGTATAAAATTATACAATCATGGTCAAGAAATAACCAAAGAAAACTGGTGTTATAGACTATGCTTTGGTCAATAATAAATTCTATGAAAAATATAGCAAAATGTTAATAGATGAAGAGCAAGATTTTTTTTTATTTATCAGACCACAACCTCTTAGAGAATTTATATAAAAATTTGGCAGCCTAGAAAAAGGTACACTAGAAAGACCACTGGATTACTAGGGAGTATTATAAAACAGATGAAGCTTCTCTGAATGTTTATGGGGACAGGTTACAAGAATGTATAGTATAGTGAAGGACAAAGTAATAAACAGGAATGATTTGGAAGGTAGGATAATTGGAGTTGCTGATAAATTTTTTTAAGATAAAATATAGGAATCGAGCAGGAGGAGGAGGAGGAACCAGCCAGCCAGCATGATGGTTTACAGAGGAGATAAAAGGAGGGAAATAAAAGAGAGAAGTTCTAACAGGTTATGGAGGAATGAAACGTGTGAACAGTAAAAAGGTAACTGGAAAAAGTTGTATCGGGAACAAAAAGAAAAGGTGCAAATAATGATCAAAGAAGATATTTGGTTATGTGAAGAGAAAATGGTTATAACAATAAAACAAAATAAAAAGTAATGGTAAGAATACTTTTAATAATGTTAAAATGTTAAGAGGTGAAAAAGAGAGTGTAGAGCAGTGATTCCCAAACATTTTTTCTGTGGTTTCCCCCTGCACCCAGTTCAACCATCCAGATTTCCCCCTTCATAGGCGTCTTCTATTTATGCCAGTCGATCAACCTGGGTTGCTCCGAAATACCCGGGTTGGATGTTGTAAATAGAACACGCCGACCACCAACCCGGGTTGATGTTCCTTTGTTTATAAACATTAATAGACATTTCCCTCAAATATTACTGATGAGGTTACTCATGCCACTTCAAAATGTATTTTGAAGATAATGTCTTGTGTTATGCTAAAATGTCATATATATTTCTGTAAGAGGGCTTACCAGTGTTTGTTTATTCAGAGCAACCCGGGTTGTGGTGAATAGGGTTGCCTTGTGTAAATAGAACCTGCCAAATCAACGATTCGAGCAACCGGGTTGCCTGACCAGGGTTGAAATGGCATAAATAGAAGACGCCTTATGTGTACTAGGGAAAGAGTAGGCCTAGTCAAAACACATTGTGACCTGGTAGATAATAAGGTGCCACCCATCTACAACTGGCATACTCTCTCTCTCTTTCTGACATGAAAAAATCCATCAGATTTTTTTTATTGCTAGTAGGCAGTGAAATTATTTCCCCCCTGGTAGCTTCAAATTTCCCCCAGTTTGGGAATCGCTGGGACTCTAGAGGTAATATATACGGGGAAGATGGTAAGAAATTGGATAGGGGATGGGTAAAGTCTGACGCCCTTATTCTTATTGGATCCCTTGGCTATAGGGAATCCCTTAGTGACATCGCCTTATTCTTACGCCAAACTAGTCCCTTACAATACCGGAAAGGACTCCCTTCATGGCGAATATTATTGGAATTTCGATGGGAATGGTTTACCCTTCCCATCGTTGGTCCCATCAAACATTTTTTAATATCATCATTTTCTTGTTATTGATATGTTTTATAAAGTAATAAAACTTTTTATGGTATATTTGTGACTGCAGTATATACTGTAGTTATATAAAAATATGCACAGCATTATTTTTTAGAAAAATATTTCTGCACCCAAAGGGATTGTCGACCATCACCAAAACAACACTCCACTCTAATCTTCAGCATTACTGCTCCAGATCAATTATTTACAATTAATTTTAGGTAAGTGAAACCATTTTTGAGTTAGCCTTGAATTGTTTTTGTTGGTTATCTGAGTGAATTCATCTTTTTTAAGTACAGTAACAGGAATTGTATACATGGTCTTGGTTGTAATAACTGACCGTACCCAAGTGGCTGTGGAACAGTTTGATCTAGTGAAATGTATAGGAAATTACCAGCCTGCATAGCACAACTGGGAAAGGCAGATGTAAAGTGTACAGTACATAAAATCTGTAAAATGTTATTAAAATAAGTCTATTATGCTTAGCCAAAAAATTTGGTAGGTTAGAATATGATGCTGTAGATGGTTGGGCAGGGTAGGTTCACTATGTTTAGTTTGCAATAGCTGTATTAATAGAAGTGTTTGGTAGTGATGTTGATGTGTTTAAGTTCATTGTTAAATAATTATTTATATTTGTGGAGGGGGGGAGAAATTTGGCAATTAATTATATTGGTTCTTATGCAGTCACTTGGTTAGGTCTGGAAGATTGCTGCAGTATTGTATAGTATCATATAGGGAGGAGGATATATGTTATTCAGTCGTTTTTCATTTCAGATTGGCATTCTGGACTTCTACATGGACTTTGACTTTCCCCAAGACCGATGGTTGTTTTACCTTAACATACAAAATGCAAATGGTAAGAGATTATACTATCTTTCAGTTTTTTACAGTTAGTGTAGTGGAGAAAGCTCATTACTGAGCCTGTGACTATGTCTCATTTTGTAGGCAGGTGTGCAGGTCAGACTATATTAGCTCATTAGTTAAATCTTTGCTTTAGTAGTGACCTGTGTTTATCCAGTATTTTTTCGAATTGTTCAGCTGTGTATGCATAGAGCACACTGTCCAGCAAGCCCTTTCATATGTTTAATCTCACCCCAATGTTGAACAGCTTCATTTAGTTTCCTCATAGAGTGTATTCATTAATTCCTTGGAGAATTCCTTCACTGCAGTCTGTGTCACAATGTCCACGTAGGATTTTATGTTAATTATATGTTAATTAAGTCCCCATAACATCTTCTATATGCAAGTGATGGTAAGTTCAGCTGCCTCAATCTCTTTTACATCGTTTTTTTTCCTCATTTCAGGTATTTTGGAGGATCATCAGAGGAGACGGCGTATTCGTAGGGTAGTCAGTGATCATATGAATCCATTTGTTGCCATGGAAGATCAGGAATTTATAGCAAGATTTCGCCTCCGTAAAGATACAATGCATGATCTCATCCAAGAAATACAGGATGAACTTTTGGTAATACAAGATAGAAGAGGTTAAAGACGTCATCTGGTCGTCAATCGGATACGAAGTTCGCTTGGGTGAAACCAAGCCAAAGCAAGCGGAACTGTTCTGGTCGGACAAAAGGATTCGTCGATCCACCAAGTTGGACCCTGCTGCCAGCCACTGAAACCAAGACCAACCACGTATCCATCCAAGCTCGCCAGAAAGCAGCGATTGGGGCAGCTTGGAAAGGATAGGAGAAGTATAGCAGTAAATATGGCAGTCATTAAAGATATGACAAGTAAGTTAATAGTATAATAATACATGAATTGTAGGTGCAACAGGCTGTAAAATAGAGTGATAGCAACACAAATAAGGCTTTAAGTATAGCAATGGCAGATTAGAGCAGGTGTAGAGTTCCTATTAGTCTACCATTTCTACTAAAATAGTAATTGTTAAAACCTGGAGTATCACGATAATGATATAAATTATTAATTATTATTTTTTGTTTATGTTCTCGTATCTAATTTAACTTATATGAGATTATATGGATTGCTTAGGGGTTATGTGACCCATTCTTGATAATTATGTAATATTATTAAGGTGAAGGGAAGTATTGTACTTTATTAGAAATCAGTTCTTGGTAAAACTATAGAATCATGCCAACTTTTTCTGTTTTTAATCAATCTTAAAATATAATCATGGAAAGGCTGGGAAACTAATTAAGGGATTTTGGTTGATGAAAGGATATACAAATAATGGAAAAATTAACCAAACCTATACAGGAATGGACTTTGACTTTCACCGGTTCTGACTTAAACACAATATCACTGTAGGATATAAGAGGTCCACCTTCATGTGTATTTCAAATGTGATTGCAGTAATTTAGTTCACAACGGTATTCTGTATCAATAACGACTTTGGTTCCGGTAAGTTGCCTGGTTAGATACACGTAATCTGCATCGGTCTTGATTTGATTAGTAGGTTAGGTCCGGGCAACTCAGGTAAAGAAACAGTCATCTGCTCACAATATGGAAAATAGAATTAAGACAAGAAAAATTAGGCATGCAATGTTTTAATTGTGACTGTTGACTCGAGTGTTGACTATTACTCTGACCCATAACCTGAAGACCAGTTGACCTGTACACTCTAGGGAGAAGTCAGATGCAAATCCTCCTACCTAAGCAAACCATCTTCTGTGGCAGGTCCAAGGTCACGCATTGGTTGCAATCTATAATAACTCAGCTACATCCAATATTCACATTACCAACTAGTAGCACAGGTGTTATGACTAGAAAATACAGGACTCAACCAAAAATACCACAACCTTTAGTTCAAACCAGCCCAAAAACGCCAACCCGCGGCAACCCAATATTTCCCACTGTGTCCAAAGTATCTATGGCAGATTATGTAAAAGCCTTTAGACCATAAAAGCAATCATGTTTATTAGTAGTATGAGTAATTTCTAATCCTTTAGCAATGTATATACAATATTCTTGGTCTTCCAGGGATTTTATGAATGTGGAAGAAGCAGTGACATTCCTGCACAGTTTATCAAATGATGAAGATGCCACAACTATAGACATTACACTGGAGTCTCTTGGTGATGGTGCTGAATCTGATGGTGATATTCCCAGTGAAGATATTGTTGATGTTCATGAAAATATTATGTTACTGGGACCTAAGCTACTTGATAAACCACCTCACATAGAACTTACAAACAGGAATACATGTGCAGAGCCATGTTGGTCTATGTCATCACCCATTGGTCTACAGTCTCAACAAGAGTTACCAGAACCAACATCACACACAAGAAAAATAATGAAAACACCAAAAAAACATCTCAAGAAAATACATGAATGGAAAAAATGTGTGTTAGAGCAGTCAAACAATGAAAACCAGTCCTTGGTAGATGATCATCAACCAACTATTTTATATAAGTGGGCTGATGAAGGGTTAACACCTATTGACATCTTTAAATATATGTGGAATGATGAGGTTATGGAACTTATGAGGGAAGAAACTAACAGATATCACCAGCAGAAATTTGGTAAGGAACTGAGTGTCAGTGTAAATGAATTGTACCAGGTTTTAGGTATAATTCTTCTATCAGGATACAAAAAAGTTCCAAACCGGCGACTGTTTTGGTCAAGGAAAGCAGATACTAGAAATGCAGCTGTGATACAATGTGGAATGACAATCAACAGATTTGAAAACATTGTTAGGAGCCTACATGTAGTTGATAATACCAAGAAACCAAAACATGACAGAATTTACAAGGTTCGACCATTATTTGAACATTTCAACAAAATGTTTAAGGAGTTAGGTGAACCCCTTCCCTCCACCTGGACAGTTGATGAAACTATGGAACCATATTATGGTCACCATGGCTTGAAACAATTTATCAGAGGAAAGCCTGTATGGTTTGGTTATAAGTTTTGGTGCTTATGTACTTTTGAAGGATTTTTAATATCTTTCAAATTGTATGAGGGTAAAGATTGTGGACATGTAGATGGTTTGACAGTTGGGGAATCAATTGTTCAGATGTTAGCCAAAGGAACTGTTCCTACAGGGAGTAATGGTTATATAAATCATTGTTTTACTACTCTTCCCATTCTTGAGTCATTCAGAGAAGAAAGTGTAAACCTGACAGGAAGAATTAAAAAAGATAGTGTTAAATATGTCCCTCTGTCTGATATAAAAAAGAAGGAAAGAGGCTTTGCTGAGATATTTAGAAATGCAGATGAAACACTAGCAATATGCCAATGGAAGGATAAGAGTGATGTAAGAGTTGTAACAAATAAGACAAACAATGAATCATTAACAGTCAGTAAGTGTAAACGATGGTCTAAACAATAGAAAGAATTAATTACCATAACACAACCTGTAATTATTCAGGAGTATAATAAGGGAATGGCAGGAGTGAATCTGTTTGATCAGTTTCGTGGAAAATACAGTGTGTCATTTCGTAAGAGAGTGTGGTACTATCCTCTTTTCAGATTTATTCTAAATGCTTCTGTTGTAAACAGCTGGCTCCTATTTAGAAAAATGAATAAAATATCTCAACTTGACTTTATGAGGGAAGTTGTTAACATTCTTTTAAAGCCATGTGAAAGGCCAAAAAAGAAGTGTTTCAATGAAGTTGTCAGATGTTGTGCGTTATGATGGAATTGGATATGACATAGTGCCTGGTGATAAGCATGTTCCATGTTGGTCACAATATCACAAAAAGTGAATACACATACCACAATAATTATTCATGTCTTCTTCCTACCTGTGATAGTACAGTCGCGGACAATTATGTCTCGACACGTCTAGTAGTGTCTGGAAAGTGGAAACTCCCAAAGCATTGTGGTTTTCCCTGTAGAGTTTCCGTCAGTGTCGCCTTGATGTGCATGTAAACGCTGTTATGATTGGTCAGCAGACACTGATCAGATATTTGAGCAACTGATGCCATTACTTTTATGTCGACATGTCGAGACATAATTGTCCGCGAATGTACATCATTAGATGTGTAATGTTTATTATTATAAAGGGTGTAATGACATTTAGTATTATTTTTGTATGAATAATTGTAATTGCCTTGACTTTTATGAGATACATAAATTATGTGTGGTTAGAAAATTATATCAAAGATAGGTTAATCTATCTGTCTATAACTTTGATGAATTATTCCCTCCGGGAACTCCCCCAAGGGGATAGCCATGGCAGAAGTGTCTCCAGTTTTCCCTGTTCCAACACTCACTCCTTACTTGGTCAAGCCCTACTCTGCCCCTCATGTTTCTTTCCTTAACATACTTTTCCACTCTGTTCTGCCATTTAACCGGCAGTCTGCCTCTCACACCAGTTCCCACAACTTCACTTCCATATACCTTCTTTACAAACTCATCACCTTGCATTTTCTCGTTGTTCAAACCACCTCAATGTATTGCACTTCACTCTCAACCACTCCACACTCAATACCAATTGCCTTCTCACTCATACCACATCTCTCATACACACACTCATTACTTTCTCCCCATCTGGTCAGTCCACATGTTCCTATCAAGTAACTCATTTCCACAGCACCTATTCTCGACTGATGAGCCCCACTCCGTGTCTCAGATGCATATGTCAGTGTTGGCAGGATAATAATACTATTTTGTAGTACCCTTTTCACCTCCATACTCACACTTCTACCCTTCATAGTCCTTCCCAGTGATCCTATGACCTGTCTACCCCTCACTGCTCTCTTCCTAATTTCTACTTCCCATCTCACATTTTGTCTCAGTTGGTACTCCCACTCTGTAAGGTGTGGCAAAGTCAATCACTTCAGCTTCTACCCTCTCAAATAACATCACCTTACTTTTACCAACTATCACCAGTTTCCTTCATTTACACACAGACTGAAACTCATCCACCACTCTCTGTAACTCCTTTTCACTCTCAGCCACCAGCACAGTGTTATCTACAAAGAAACTTGCCACCAAGGACCAATTTACTCCATTCAGCCTTAGTATTGCCCCCAGGCCATTCACTTTGGTCTTCATCTCTCTCATACAACCATCCATATATTGTATATATTGAACAGCCATAGTGACATAACACACCCCTGTCTTAGCCCTACACCAATATTAAAACTCACTTAGATCACCCTTTACCCGCACACATGCTCTTGCCTCTGCATAAAAGGCCTCAATGCCTTTCAGCAAAGACCCCCCAATATCGTAAATCCTCAACTCCTCTCTCATAGCTCTCCTATCTTCCCAAGTACATGAAGACAGCATACAATATATTTTTCCATTGTTGATTTTAATGCAAATATCTGGTCCACACATCCTGTACCCTTTCTGAACCCTCCCTACTACTCACTAACTTTATTCCCAGTTACTTCAACCAGTCTTTCAGTAAGGACCTTCCCCGGTAGACTAAAGAAGGCTCTTTCCCCTATAGCTGCCACACTCATCCTTGCTCCCCTTACACAAAGGCACAATTATGCCTCTTCAATCCTCTGGCACCTCTCCCTGCCAGTTGACCTGTACACTCTAGGGAGAAGTCAGATGCAAATCCTCCTACCTAAGCAAACCATCTTCTGTGGCAGGTCCAAGGTCACACATTGGTTGCAATCTATAATAACTCAGCTACATCCAATATTCACATTACCAACTAGTAGCACTGGTGTTATGACTAGAAAATACAGGACTCAACCAAAAATACCACAACCTTTAGTTCAAACCAGCCCAAAAAACGCCAACCCGCGGCAACCCAATATTTCCCACTGTGTCCAAAGTATCTATGGCAGATTATGTAAAAGCCTTTAGACCATAAAAGCAATCATGTTTATTAGTAGTATGAGTAATTTCTAATCCTTTAGCAATGTATATACAATATTCTTGGTCTTCCAGGGGTTTTATGAATGTGGAAGAAGCAGTGACATTCCTGCACAGTTTATCAAATGATGAAGATGCCACAACTATAGACATTACACTGGAGCCTCTTGGTGATGGTGCTGAATCTGATGGTGATATTCCCAGTGAAGATATTGTTGATGTTCATGAAAATATTATGTTACTGGGACCTAAGCTACTTGATAAACCACCTCACATAGAACTTACAAACAGGAATACATGTGCAGAGCCATGTTGGTCTATGTCATCACCCATTGGTCTACAGTCTCAACAAGAGTTACCAGAACCAACATCACACACAAGAAAAATAATGAAAACACCAAAAAACATCTCAAGAAAATACATGAATGGAAAAAATGCGTGTTAGAGCAGTCAAACAATGAAAACCAGTCCTTGGTAGATGATCATAATAAGATGACGAAATTACGTTAAACAACCTCGATTGTTATCACGTCCCTGATCAACCCTTCTCTCAAAATAAATACACATAATTAATTCCCTACCTATTATAATAACTAACACTATATATATATATATATATATATATATATATATATATATATATATATATATATATATATATATATATATATATATAGACGTGTTAGTTATTATAATAGGTAGGGAATTAATTATGTGTATTTATTTTGAGAGAAGGGTTGATCAGGGACGTGATAACAATCGAGGTTGTTTAACGTAATTTCGTCATCTTATTTCGTCAGACGGTATCGAAGTAATTCACGTATAGCATAGTCTTTAAAATAATGTATTGTAATTCCCAGATTAGCAATAATGTATAGTTAACTAACCTCCAATATCACTTACCTGACTCACCAATATCCTATCTTATTTTTAAAACTCACTATAAAAGTATTTAACAGTTTCAAAGAATTATTGATGAAAGTAATTAATGTTCCAATATTTCGTTAAGCATGAAAGAAGCCATTCTTTCTTCTACCCTCATTGGGACAGGTACGTTCGACAATACGTCGGTAATATTTATAGTAATCAAGTGATTAACCCCTAAAGGACCGAACCCAGCATATGACGGGTTGCCGCTAAAGGACACGGCCCGACATATGCCGGATTGGTAAAAAATTCCCAAGGTTAAGGAATTTTCCCCAATTTTTTTTACCCCAGACGTTGGCTACACTGGTTTATAGTAGGATGGGATGCTCAGACTGAGTACACACTGCCTTTTCTAGGGTAAAATTGAGGAATTATTGATCTTGTTATGTCCGAGTGTGTTGGTGAGTGGCTTAGCCGACGAGCGCCTACCCCCATTTTCTACTACCTCGCCACGGTCAACGCACCCATCCAAACACTAGCGCTCAACGTACGGTGACAGTACCTCATTCAACTCGTCGTACTTCTGTAACCATTAAACCTACAGACTTCCCATTGATACCAATCGAAAGAGGAAGAGTTGCTCGTTCTCATGGTACTAAAATAATTCACTCGTTCTTTGTAGGTTAAGAGTACAGAGCATACGAAAACAGGCTATTTTACGTGTTTTTCGCTCAACCCCCGGTCCTGGGAGGCACAGTAATTTCACTACCCCCGGTCTTTTAGGGGTTAAGGTGATAAATAATAATCAATAACTGTAAAGTAATTGTAAACTAAGTGTTTGTTGTGTGTTAATTAGTAATTTATCTTAAGATGACAGAGATAAAGTGAGATTGATTTGATTCTTTGTTCTACCCTCATCGGGACAGGTTTCGGCCATCACCACGAGTTCATCACGAGTCATCTATGAAGTCAATGATATCTCTGAGACGATTAATTATTAGGTGTATTAGCTGCGTTATTTTGTAATATGTTCCAGGGTTCATTGCCTGCCATGCGTTATTATATTTCCATGTGTGTTCAGTTCATCGAGTACATTGAGTTGATCAAGTTCAGCTGTTAATTATATTCAGTATATCAATTTCTATGTAATTTCTTTCACTCTTAATTCTTAAATTATCTCGTGTTCAAGTGTTATTGTAGGCTTAAGTATAGTTTTAAAAGTAATTCATACGGTACAGAGTAAGTTGCATGCCTGCCGTGAATATTCCATTCTATGAGTGATTCTTTCGATTATTTCTGTGTATAATCAGCGAGTCAGTTGAGTGTTTAACCCTTAACGTCCGGACCGCGGTCATAGACGGCCCCAGGAAGCGCCCGGGTCGTGTCTTACACCCCTGCCATGTGGTGACCGGGCGGGATGAAGCACCGCTATTGCCAATGTCGGCATTTGCGAGCCCAATTTGGCATTTTTTTTTTTACTTGGCTATACTTCACCACCATCCCTACAAATCACCATCGTCAGTCAGTGTGTTACTGACTGAAAACATGGATGGATGTGGATTAGATTTCTCGTGCGTGTCCGATTCTGTGTTGCGCCATGCTTACTTACAACACTGACTGCCACCCGCGCGGGCCACGTTCAGTTGTCGTCAGAGCCACTCCACCTAAGCGAACGCAGAGAGCTGAGGTTGGTTTTATTGGAAAGAGGAAGAGTTGATGGTGCTAACAAGACCAAATTTAAGTTGTTCAGTATCGTAGTTTAGACGTACAGAGTAAGTGGAATAGAGCGATTTTGGAAAAATCGGCCAAAAGCGCCCGGCCAGGCAGTAGGGAAAGTAAGACTAGCCCCGGACTGACAAAATGGCTATCCATAGTTATCCCGTCGCGGAGGGGTTAAGTTCTGTGATCATTTCTATTCAGTTTTATTAATTCATATGTAATTTCTATGCCTTGGTGGAACTTATGTCGTGTACAAGTGTTCAGTTCAGGTTTAAGTGTAGTTCTAAGGCAAGTTCTTTTATAGTTATAAGGTTTAATTCAGTTCTATTCTAGTTACAAGGGTAATTCTAATCAATATTGATCTCAATACTATATATTCCTTAAGAGGATAGTTCGTCATTAATTCTAGTGATTTCTGTGATTTATTTAATTCATAGGCCTATCTTGTGGGAAAAATTAATAAATCCTGGTTAAACTTTATAGTTATCTTGTTGTTTAGTGGCCCCATTCCTATGACAGTCTTGATTCTCCTACCGCCTGGCCAGAGCGAGGAAAGCTAAAAAGATACCAACAACATTATTATATTTTTTTGTGTGTTAATACTCGTGATTATTAATCACATATTTTTTCGAGCCGTTAACACTGGTGGTACAGCGGTGGGATAAATGTGTGAAGGGTAATTTTCGAGTTATTATATAAATAAAGTGTGATATTGGATTTCAATCATTTAATTACTCCTCCAAATGTAACACCCCATTTTTTTATGTATGTTATTTAGGATGTTTTTAATTATAATGTATAATCACGAACTTCACTCTCCTGTAATACCAGCATTTTCACTGGTATTAGACTTAGAAAATTGATTAAGATAGGCAGGGTACTAAAGTAGCCCCCAAAGAGAAGACAAGCCATTTTCTGTGGCGGAATAAATGTGTGTGCTGTAAATTAAAATTGTATTATATGTGGCTGAGGATAGAGATAATGAATTGGAATGTTAAGGATATTAGTTAGTCATAAAATGTAACTAGGGAATACACCTGGGAGGGGGAAATTAGTGTTAATATAAAAATGTAGGTCATGAGGGATTAGTTTTTCACGAGTAGATGCCCCACAACTACGGAGACGAAGTGAGAAGGAAGTGAAGCAGTTGCTCACAAATCAGTCTCTCTTCGTCTCCTGTGGTGAAAAGGTAACTCTACTGGATTAGTACTACAACAGTGAATACAGTGTTAATATTGAGGTAGAGTATGGTTATACATTTAATTGTTATTAATAGTGTCTCTCTTCGTCTCCCGTGGTGAAAAGCCATATAGCACAATTCCGTGAATAGATAAATACTGGTGTAAAATATAATAATAATGATAATTTGAGATTGCTGGCATAGGAAAATCGTAGAGTATCATATTTGTTTCGGCCATATTTTTTTTTCTTATTGATTACTATTATATATATGTGTATGTTTTGTTTTTTTTGTTAGGAAGTGAAGTGGATTATTATTTTTTTTTATTTGTTTGTTTAGTGCTGTTCCCTAGCGTAACGCGGAATTTTTCCCGTTCTAGGGTCAGCGGGAGTAGGATTAAGGGGGGGATTGTAATTTAGGGAATATACATATATTTTTTTTCTTATATAAAATTAATGTAAATAATAAACTAGATTATAATTAGTTGAGTATTCCGTTACCGATACCGTATATTATCTAAATAGACTGTGTCCCTACTTACATATTTTTGACTTGATTTAAGACCTTGATCGAACCCCCGTTAGAGTAATTCTGGGTTGCTTACGCACGTGCTTGGGGTTCAAGCTAAGTTACCCACCCAGTGTGTGATAGCTTGGTTCCTGTGATCAACCTGTGGTTTGGTGGTGACAGCGTTTACTGACGAGGAACTGGACTTGCCTTTGTATGATTTTTTTTTATGGTATTCGCAAGGCAAGTTCAGTCCTCAGTCCTTTTCTTCCCAGACCGGGTTGATCCAGCTTAAGGATAGAATATCATACACTGGTGTGTCATTTTTTTTTTATTGTAAAAGGCCGTGCTTTTGTTTCCTCCTCCAGTAAAGTAAGGGGGATAAAAAAACTAGCGTTACACAAACACAAATTGGATATAACTTTTTATTTTAATTGGACCTCTCTCACTCTCTCTCTCTCTTCCTTTAATTAAGTGGAGGATGTGAGTTTAAATAATACAAATAATAATAATGGCGGTGGAGTAGAAAAAAGATCAATTTGAATTAGTAATATCAGCGATGACCCTGAGAATTGGCAACACTGACGACTAGCAGTGAAGATGTAGTAGTAGAGTTGGCAACACTGCACCTTCATCAACAACAACAAACAAGCATGGCCGACCCACTGAGTATATTACGCCAATACAATGTTAATAAAAAGGAAATTATCACCAAAGGAGACGATATAATCTTTGGAGAATTATCATGGCCTAAAATTGTAAATACTAATTATCTTGAATATGGGTAAGTAATTAGTATAAACGAGTTATTAAGAGTTATTTAATTATTGATATTGTTTAACGCATATTTAACACTATTTAATGCATATTTTAACTATATAATACTATTTACTATTATTATATATATCACTAATTACCTTGAATATGGGTAAGTAATTAGTATAGAAGAGTTATTATTACTTATTTAACTATTTACGCATATTTTAAGGGGGTGTGGGAATTGGGGGACAGGTTTGGGGTTGGGGGATGCGGGAGTACGGGGACAGGCTTGGGGTGGGTGGGGGGGAGGGGTAGAAAGCTTGTCCCCCTATTCCCGCACCCACCCTAACCCCCCCAAGCCTGTCTCCCTACTCCTACACCCCCCCAAAACCCCCAAGCCTGTCCCTTACTCCCACACACCCTTAACTAGTATTTTAACTATTATTACCATTAGGTATAAGTTTAAAAGCAATCATTCTAATTTAGTTTAATGTCAATATGCAAACATAATAGTTAATGGAATATTTTTACAAGTTGCCACAACTCGATTTCAAAAATTTTACTATTACCAGTGTTTATATTACACTATTACAAACAACATTTCTATATACCATTTCTTCTGCAAATGCTGCATAACAATTGTTGCCTCTTATAGTTAGGTCCCGGTAGTCTGCCCAAGTTAGGTTCCGGTAGTGTGTCCCAGTCCAGATTAGGTTAGGTCAGGTGAGGTCTGACTAATTTTTACTGTATATTTTTTCCTGCTTAGGTCCCGGTAGTCTGCCCAGGTTAGGTCCCGGTAGTCTGCCCCAGTTAGGTCCCGGTAGTCTGCTCTGGTTAGGTTATGTTTGGTTAATTATCAAAACTTGGCTCGGGTTTTCCAATTTTCCTGATTTATGGCATGTCATGAGTGTCATCTAGAATGGCAATTATACTATATTATGAGTTTTCCCCCCACCCAAAACCCCCGATTTCCCAGGCTCTTCCCCAAGATTGTTGGATGGGGGGGGAGGGGGCTATCTCAGAAACGAAGCATTTCCTAAGGAAACAAAGGTCAATATCACTCGAATCACACTAAATCCTTCTAGGAAATATATTTTATTCCAGTGAAATCCTATTGTGGCAACTTGTAAAAATTTACCCTCCTTCCATATAATTGTGTGTGTGTGTGTGTTTTATGGCAATGTTTGAAGGACTCGCTAACCTCCAAGTTTTCAATAACCATAAATGATGTAAAATGGAAAAACTAAGTCATGTTGCGTCTAACCCAAACTGACCTGACCTAACTCAAGCCAAGCCAAATTGACCTGACCTAACCCAACCCAAGCCAAGCCAAATTAATCTGACCTAACCCAACCCAAGCCAAATTGACCTTACCATACCTAACTTACCCAAACATAACGTATCCTAACCTAACATAACCTGAACCAACCTAACATAACCTAACCAACCTGACCTAACCTAACTTAATCTAACCAAACCCAAATTGATCTAACCTAACTTATTGTAATCTTACCTTGCATGAATATTCCATGTTATGTTACAATGTTATATGATGAATATTTCATGTTATGTTACAGTTTTATATATATGAATATTCTATGTTGTATGAATATTCTGCGTTATATTCCATGTTTCAATGCATATATGAATATTCTATGTAATGTTACGTTATACATATGAATATTCTACGTTATGTTTCGTTGTACATATGAATATTCCATGTAATGTTACGTTATACATAGGAATATTATATGTTGTTACGTTATACATATGTATATTCTATGTTATGTTACAGCGTTAAATCTATGTACCGTTTAAATATTCTATGTTATATTTTAAGTCTGGTATGAATAATCTCTAATATTTCAGGTCGGGTAAAGATGGAGCACCCAAATATTACTACACATTGGAGTGTCTTCTGTTCCTCCTTAAACATGTCAAGCTCGCACATCCTACATATGTACGCAAAGCCGCGGTAAGTAACATAACACTGAGGGTATTGTTATTAAATTTTCTCTTCGACATAAACAATCTGTGTCGTTGCTCAGTTCGCATAATTTTGCAATGCAGTAGTAATGTGTGAGAGTCAGTATTAAACATTTCTAAAGAAATATAGCATATGTTTTGGTAATAATGTGAGAGGCTTATTATAAAAAGTTTCTCTACAGTTTATCTTATGGGAATAAAATAAAAAAGATACCATATGTTCTGGTAATAATTTTTCTCTACAGTTTAGTTTATGAGAAAAAAAAAAATCATTATGTTCTGGTACCGGTAATAAATTTTCTGTACAGTTTATCTGATCATGAATATTGTTGTACATTATCGGAGTTTGTTTCAGGCTGAGAACATCCCCATGGTGCGTCGACCTGATCGTAAAGAATTATTGGCCTACTTGAATGGTGAAACATCCACTGCCACGGCCATTGATAAATCTGCACCGTTAGAAATACCCACACAGGTGAGTAATGTTAGTAGTAGTGGTAGAGGTACAGGTAGTAGTATTAGTAGTAGTGGTAGTAGTAGTAGTGGTGGTAGTAGTGGTAGTGATGGTAGTAGTAGTAGTAGTAATAATAGTAGTAGTGGTGGTATTAGTAGTAGTAGGAGCAACAAAATGCCTTTCCCTCGAAGTAGTAGTTTATAAATACAACCCCACATAATGTTAATATTATACATTTTAGGATAAAATAGCAGTGAAGAACTTTAAGGCTTCTGATTTCTCCTAACCATATCACAAAACAAATAAGCTCCTTCCTTATATTATATTGTAGGAAGTGTGTTTATTGGCAATATTTGAAGGACTCATATACCACCAATTTTCTGACTAACATCACAGGGTCCCTGAACAAATAATGAGCCTGACTTATGTTACTATTTATACATTTTCAGGTTAAAAGAGCAGTGGAGGACACATCAGACAGCACGGCCAAAAAACCCAGATATGATGACAGCGATGTACAGAAAATTAAGGAACAACTCGCCCTGCGTTTTGATGCACCCAAAAAGTCATCCATTGTCAGTAATACTGACAGGTAATAATTATAGCCTATAGTTATGTATGTTATTTTCTATGTTATTTATAAAGTGGACTCCTCTTCCCATCTTTCATTGACGGGTAATAATTATAGCCTATAGTAATGTATGTTATTTTCTTTGTTATTAATAAAGCGGACTCCTCTTCCCATCTTTCAGTTTTATATATAAATAAGATTGAGAGTTCATTTAGAATTGGGAAAATAATTGATGGTAAGATCAGGCCACTGATCATAGAAATTAATTAAGTTTATTTTAAGTGGGAGCTAATTTCTAAAAGTATGGCACTTAAAAGCAATGAGGATTCAATAATAAAAGAAAGTTCTATTGCATCAGATCTCGCAAAGAATGAGCTAGAGGGAAGAAAATAATAGGTTAAGGGATGAACTGAGAGAGAAACGAGCACAAGGGGTAAATGGATAATCAAGAAAGGAAAGGTAGTTAGGCTTCATAAAGGGAACTGATGGGGTGAGAATAGTAATGAAGGAAATAAGTATAATTATATAAAAGGGTAAATGATGGGGAGGAGAGTATAGCTTTATTATAAAAGCAATTGATATACAAAGTTTTATCATGAGTAAAAAGCAAATAAACAGAGGATCTAGCTGATGAGAGTAGCATTATTATATGTCTCGGTGAAACCCAAAAGAAAGTTAGAGATGTAAACTTTAATAGTAATGTAATGTAGTGGGCATTGAGCAGATGAGAGAAGCTAAAGACGAGAAGGGTGGGGGATGAATGATCTTGCACAAAAAGAATAAAGACATATTTTGACATATTAGAAGCATAAAGTAAGGACATCCTGGTAGCTAAAGGGAATAATGATCAGAGGAAGGGAATTTTTCATTATTGTTGTGTACTTTAGTGTTAATGTAAAAGAGGGAAATTATGGTATGAGGATAGATATAGAAAAGTTTTCTGAGGAGAAAATTTATGATCCAATAATAATAGCCTAGTAGGGGATTATAATGGGTATGTGGGGTTCAAATGGGAACAAAGTCTGGAAAGAAATGGAAAAATTATAATTGACTGGATGGATAAATATAACTTAACCATGCTGAATGACATAAAATGTGAGGGAGTATAAAATTATACAATCATGGTCAAGAAATAACCAAAGAAAACTGGTGTTATAGACTATGCTTTGGTCAATAATAAATTCTATGAAAAATATAGCAAAATGTTAATAGATGAAGAGCAAGATTTTTTTTTATTTATCAGACCACAACCTCTTAGAGAATTTATATAAAAATTTGGCAGCCTAGAAAAAGGTACACTAGAAAGACCACTGGATTACTAGGGAGTATTATAAAACAGATGAAGCTTCTCTGAATGTTTATGGGGACAGGTTACAAGAATGTATAGTATAGTGAAGGACAAAGTAATAAACAGGAATGATTTGGAAGGTAGGATAATTGGAGTTGCTGATAAATTTTTTTAAGATAAAATATAGGAATCGAGCAGGAGGAGGAGGAGGAACCAGCCAGCCAGCATGATGGTTTACAGAGGAGATAAAAGGAGGGAAATAAAAGAGAGAAGTTCTAACAGGTTATGGAGGAATGAAACGTGTGAACAGTAAAAAGGTAACTGGAAAAAGTTGTATCGGGAACAAAAAGAAAAGGTGCAAATAATGATCAAAGAAGATATTTGGTTATGTGAAGAGAAAATGGTTATAACAATAAAACAAAATAAAAAGTAATGGTAAGAATACTTTTAATAATGTTAAAATGTTAAGAGGTGAAAAAGAGAGTGTAGAGCAGTGATTCCCAAACATTTTTTCTGTGGTTTCCCCCTGCACCCAGTTCAACCATCCAGATTTCCCCCTTCATAGGCGTCTTCTATTTATGCCAGTCGATCAACCTGGGTTGCTCCGAAATACCCGGGTTGGATGTTGTAAATAGAACACGCCGACCACCAACCCGGGTTGATGTTCCTTTGTTTATAAACATTAATAGACATTTCCCTCAAATATTACTGATGAGGTTACTCATGCCACTTCAAAATGTATTTTGAAGATAATGTCTTGTGTTATGCTAAAATGTCATATATATTTCTGTAAGAGGGCTTACCAGTGTTTGTTTATTCAGAGCAACCCGGGTTGTGGTGAATAGGGTTGCCTTGTGTAAATAGAACCTGCCAAATCAACGATTCGAGCAACCGGGTTGCCTGACCAGGGTTGAAATGGCATAAATAGAAGACGCCTTATGTGTACTAGGGAAAGAGTAGGCCTAGTCAAAACACATTGTGACCTGGTAGATAATAAGGTGCCACCCATCTACAACTGGCATACTCTCTCTCTCTTTCTGACATGAAAAAATCCATCAGATTTTTTTTATTGCTAGTAGGCAGTGAAATTATTTCCCCCCTGGTAGCTTCAAATTTCCCCCAGTTTGGGAATCGCTGGGACTCTAGAGGTAATATATACGGGGAAGATGGTAAGAAATTGGATAGGGGATGGGTAAAGTCTGACGCCCTTATTCTTATTGGATCCCTTGGCTATAGGGAATCCCTTAGTGACATCGCCTTATTCTTACGCCAAACTAGTCCCTTACAATACCGGAAAGGACTCCCTTCATGGCGAATATTATTGGAATTTCGATGGGAATGGTTTACCCTTCCCATCGTTGGTCCCATCAAACATTTTTTAATATCATCATTTTCTTGTTATTGATATGTTTTATAAAGTAATAAAACTTTTTATGGTATATTTGTGACTGCAGTATATACTGTAGTTATATAAAAATATGCACAGCATTATTTTTTAGAAAAATATTTCTGCACCCAAAGGGATTGTCGACCATCACCAAAACAACACTCCACTCTAATCTTCAGCATTACTGCTCCATATCAATTATTTACAATTAATTTTAGGTAAGTGAAACCATTTTTGAGTTAGCCTTGAATTGTTTTTGTTGGTTATCTGAGTGAATTCATCTTTTTTAAGTACAGTAACAGGAATTGTATACATGGTCTTGGTTGTAATAACTGACCGTACCCAAGTGGCTGTGGAACAGTTTGATCTAGTGAAATGTATAGGAAATTACCAGCCTGCATAGCACAACTGGGAAAGGCAGATGTAAAGTGTACAGTACATAAAATCTGTAAAATGTTATTAAAATAAGTCTATTATGCTTAGCCAAAAAATTTGGTAGGTTAGAATATGATGCTGTAGATGGTTGGGCAGGGTAGGTTCACTATGTTTAGTTTGCAATAGCTGTATTAATAGAAGTGTTTGGTAGTGATGTTGATGTGTTTAAGTTCATTGTTAAATAATTATTTATATTTGTGGAGGGGGGGAGAAATTTGGCAATTAATTATATTGGTTCTTATGCAGTCACTTGGTTAGGTCTGGAAGATTGCTGCAGTATTGTATAGTATCATATAGGGAGGAGGATATATGTTATTCAGTCGTTTTTCATTTCAGATTGGCATTCTGGACTTCTACATGGACTTTGACTTTCCCCAAGACCGATGGTTGTTTTACCTTAACATACAAAATGCAAATGGTAAGAGATTATACTATCTTTCAGTTTTTTACAGTTAGTGTAGTGGAGAAAGCTCATTACTGAGCCTGTGACTATGTCTCATTTTGTAGGCAGGTGTGCAGGTCAGACTATATTAGCTCATTAGTTAAATCTTTGCTTTAGTAGTGACCTGTGTTTATCCAGTATTTTTTCGAATTGTTCAGCTGTGTATGCATAGAGCACACTGTCCAGCAAGCCCTTTCATATGTTTAATCTCACCCCAATGTTGAACAGCTTCATTTAGTTTCCTCATAGAGTGTATTCATTAATTCCTTGGAGAATTCCTTCACTGCAGTCTGTGTCACAATGTCCACGTAGGATTTTATGTTAATTATATGTTAATTAAGTCCCCATAACATCTTCTATATGCAAGTGATGGTAAGTTCAGCTGCCTCAATCTCTTTTACATCGTTTTTTTTCCTCATTTCAGGTATTTTGGAGGATCATCAGAGGAGACGGCGTATTCGTAGGGTAGTCAGTGATCATATGAATCCATTTGTTGCCATGGAAGATCAGGAATTTATAGCAAGATTTCGCCTCCGTAAAGATACAATGCATGATCTCATCCAAGAAATACAGGATGAACTTTTGGTAATACAAGATAGAAGAGGTTAAAGACGTCATCTGGTCGTCAATCGGATACGAAGTTCGCTTGGGTGAAACCAAGCCAAAGCAAGCGGAACTGTTCTGGTCGGACAAAAGGATTCGTCGATCCACCAAGTTGGACCCTGCTGCCAGCCACTGAAACCAAGACCAACCACGTATCCATCCAAGCTCGCCAGAAAGCAGCGATTGGGGCAGCTTGGAAAGGATAGGAGAAGTATAGCAGTAAATATGGCAGTCATTAAAGATATGACAAGTAAGTTAATAGTATAATAATACATGAATTGTAGGTGCAACAGGCTGTAAAATAGAGTGATAGCAACACAAATAAGGCTTTAAGTATAGCAATGGCAGATTAGAGCAGGTGTAGAGTTCCTATTAGTCTACCATTTCTACTAAAATAGTAATTGTTAAAACCTGGAGTATCACGATAATGATATAAATTATTAATTATTATTTTTTGTTTATGTTCTCGTATCTAATTTAACTTATATGAGATTATATGGATTGCTTAGGGGTTATGTGACCCATTCTTGATAATTATGTAATATTATTAAGGTGAAGGGAAGTATTGTACTTTATTAGAAATCAGTTCTTGGTAAAACTATAGAATCATGCCAACTTTTTCTGTTTTTAATCAATCTTAAAATATAATCATGGAAAGGCTGGGAAACTAATTAAGGGATTTTGGTTGATGAAAGGATATACAAATAATGGAAAAATTAACCAAACCTATACAGGAATGGACTTTGACTTTCACCGGTTCTGACTTAAACACAATATCACTGTAGGATATAAGAGGTCCACCTTCATGTGTATTTCAAATGTGATTGCAGTAATTTAGTTCACAACGGTATTCTGTATCAATAACGACTTTGGTTCCGGTAAGTTGCCTGGTTAGATACACGTAATCTGCATCGGTCTTGATTTGATTAGTAGGTTAGGTCCGGGCAACTCAGGTAAAGAAACAGTCATCTGCTCACAATATGGAAAATAGAATTAAGACAAGAAAAATTAGGCATGCAATGTTTTAATTGTGACTGTTGACTCGAGTGTTGACTATTACTCTGACCCATAACCTGAAGACCAGTTGACCTGTACACTCTAGGGAGAAGTCAGATGCAAATCCTCCTACCTAAGCAAACCATCTTCTGTGGCAGGTCCAAGGTCACGCATTGGTTGCAATCTATAATAACTCAGCTACATCCAATATTCACATTACCAACTAGTAGCACAGGTGTTATGACTAGAAAATACAGGACTCAACCAAAAATACCACAACCTTTAGTTCAAACCAGCCCAAAAACGCCAACCCGCGGCAACCCAATATTTCCCACTGTGTCCAAAGTATCTATGGCAGATTATGTAAAAGCCTTTAGACCATAAAAGCAATCATGTTTATTAGTAGTATGAGTAATTTCTAATCCTTTAGCAATGTATATACAATATTCTTGGTCTTCCAGGGATTTTATGAATGTGGAAGAAGCAGTGACATTCCTGCACAGTTTATCAAATGATGAAGATGCCACAACTATAGACATTACACTGGAGTCTCTTGGTGATGGTGCTGAATCTGATGGTGATATTCCCAGTGAAGATATTGTTGATGTTCATGAAAATATTATGTTACTGGGACCTAAGCTACTTGATAAACCACCTCACATAGAACTTACAAACAGGAATACATGTGCAGAGCCATGTTGGTCTATGTCATCACCCATTGGTCTACAGTCTCAACAAGAGTTACCAGAACCAACATCACACACAAGAAAAATAATGAAAACACCAAAAAAACATCTCAAGAAAATACATGAATGGAAAAAATGTGTGTTAGAGCAGTCAAACAATGAAAACCAGTCCTTGGTAGATGATCATCAACCAACTATTTTATATAAGTGGGCTGATGAAGGGTTAACACCTATTGACATCTTTAAATATATGTGGAATGATGAGGTTATGGAACTTATGAGGGAAGAAACTAACAGATATCACCAGCAGAAATTTGGTAAGGAACTGAGTGTCAGTGTAAATGAATTGTACCAGGTTTTAGGTATAATTCTTCTATCAGGATACAAAAAAGTTCCAAACCGGCGACTGTTTTGGTCAAGGAAAGCAGATACTAGAAATGCAGCTGTGATACAATGTGGAATGACAATCAACAGATTTGAAAACATTGTTAGGAGCCTACATGTAGTTGATAATACCAAGAAACCAAAACATGACAGAATTTACAAGGTTCGACCATTATTTGAACATTTCAACAAAATGTTTAAGGAGTTAGGTGAACCCCTTCCCTCCACCTGGACAGTTGATGAAACTATGGAACCATATTATGGTCACCATGGCTTGAAACAATTTATCAGAGGAAAGCCTGTATGGTTTGGTTATAAGTTTTGGTGCTTATGTACTTTTGAAGGATTTTTAATATCTTTCAAATTGTATGAGGGTAAAGATTGTGGACATGTAGATGGTTTGACAGTTGGGGAATCAATTGTTCAGATGTTAGCCAAAGGAACTGTTCCTACAGGGAGTAATGGTTATATAAATCATTGTTTTACTACTCTTCCCATTCTTGAGTCATTCAGAGAAGAAAGTGTAAACCTGACAGGAAGAATTAAAAAAGATAGTGTTAAATATGTCCCTCTGTCTGATATAAAAAAGAAGGAAAGAGGCTTTGCTGAGATATTTAGAAATGCAGATGAAACACTAGCAATATGCCAATGGAAGGATAAGAGTGATGTAAGAGTTGTAACAAATAAGACAAACAATGAATCATTAACAGTCAGTAAGTGTAAACGATGGTCTAAACAATAGAAAGAATTAATTACCATAACACAACCTGTAATTATTCAGGAGTATAATAAGGGAATGGCAGGAGTGAATCTGTTTGATCAGTTTCGTGGAAAATTCAGTGTGTCATTTCGTAAGAGAGTGTGGTACTATCCTCTTTTCAGATTTATTCTAAATGCTTCTGTTGTAAACAGCTGGCTCCTATTTAGAAAAATGAATAAAATATCTCAACTTGACTTTATGAGGGAAGTTGTTAACATTCTTTTAAAGCCATGTGAAAGGCCAAAAAAGAAGTGTTTCAATGAAGTTGTCAGATGTTGTGCGTTATGATGGAATTGGATATGACATAGTGCCTGGTGATAAGCATGTTCCATGTTGGTCACAATATCACAAAAAGTGAATACACATACCACAATAATTATTCATGTCTTCTTCCTACCTGTGATAGTACAGTCGCGGACAATTATGTCTCGACACGTCTAGTAGTGTCTGGAAAGTGGAAACTCCCAAAGCATTGTGGTTTTCCCTGTAGAGTTTCCGTCAGTGTCGCCTTGATGTGCATGTAAACGCTGTTATGATTGGTCAGCAGACACTGATCAGATATTTGAGCAACTGATGCCATTACTTTTATGTCGACATGTCGAGACATAATTGTCCGCGAATGTACATCATTAGATGTGTAATGTTTATTATTATAAAGGGTGTAATGACATTTAGTATTATTTTTGTATGAATAATTGTAATTGCCTTGACTTTTATGAGATACATAAATTATGTGTGGTTAGAAAATTATATCAAAGATAGGTTAATCTATCTGTCTATAACTTTGATGAATTATTCCCTCCGGGAACTCCCCCAAGGGGATAGCCATGGCAGAAGTGTCTCCAGTTTTCCCTGTTCCAACACTCACTCCTTACTTGGTCAAGCCCTACTCTGCCCCTCATGTTTCTTTCCTTAACATACTTTTCCACTCTGTTCTGCCATTTAACCGGCAGTCTGCCTCTCACACCAGTTCCCACAACTTCACTTCCATATACCTTCTTTACAAACTCATCACCTTGCATTTTCTCGTTGTTCAAACCACCTCAATGTATTGCACTTCACTCTCAACCACTCCACACTCAATACCAATTGCCTTCTCACTCATACCACATCTCTCATACACACACTCATTACTTTCTCCCCATCTGGTCAGTCCACATGTTCCTATCAAGTAACTCATTTCCACAGCACCTATTCTCGACTGATGAGCCCCACTCCGTGTCTCAGATGCATATGTCAGTGTTGGCAGGATAATAATACTATTTTGTAGTACCCTTTTCACCTCCATACTCACACTTCTACCCTTCATAGTCCTTCCCAGTGATCCTATGACCTGTCTACCCCTCACTGCTCTCTTCCTAATTTCTACTTCCCATCTCACATTTTGTCTCAGTTGGTACTCCCACTCTGTAAGATGTGGCAAAGTCAATCACTTCAGCTTCTACCCTCTCAAATAACATCACCTTACTTTTACCAACTATCACCTTCAGTTTCCTTCATTTACACACAGACTGAAACTCATCCACCACTCTCTGTAACTCCTTTTCACTCTCAGCCACCAGCACAGTGTTATCTACAAAGAAACTTGCCACCAAGGACCAATTTACTCCATTCAGCCTTAGTATTGCCCCCAGGCCATTCACTTTGGTCTTCATCTCTCTCATACAACCATCCATATATTGTATATATTGAACAGCCATAGTGACATAACACACCCCTGTCTTAGCCCTACACCAATATTAAAACTCACTTAGATCACCCTTTACCCGCACACATGCTCTTGCCTCTGCATAAAAGGCCTCAATGCCTTTCAGCAAAGACCCCCCAATATCGTAAATCCTCAACTCCTCTCTCATAGCTCTCCTATCTTCCCAAGTACATGAAGACAGCATACAATATATTTTTCCATTGTTGATTTTAATGCAAATATCTGGTCCACACATCCTGTACCCTTTCTGAACCCTCCCTACTACTCACTAACTTTATTCCCAGTTACTTCAACCAGTCTTTCAGTAAGGACCTTCCCCGGTAGACTAAAGAAGGCTCTTTCCCCTATAGCTGCCACACTCATCCTTGCTCCCCTTATACAAAGGCACAATTATGCCTCTTCAATCCTCTGGCACCTCTCCCTGCCTCCAAGCAATGAGCAACATTTACTCCACCACTACCTCCCCCTCACACTTAACATTTCTGCAGTTATCCCGTTCAGCCCCAGTGCCTTTCCCATTGCTTTCCTAACCTCTTCCCTTCCTAATTCTCCCTGCACATCATGTCGTTTACCACTTGCCACCATCCCCATACATGTCACCACTGCCTCCCCTCCCATCCCCTCATTCATCAGACCATCAAAATGCCTCTTCCACACTTCTTTAACTTCCACACTTCCACTCACTTAATCCTCTTTCTTCATTCTCACACTACCAGACTTCCTTCTCCTCTTTCTCTTTTAACCTCCTTCCAGAATAAAAAAAAAATTCGCTAAACTTCTCATTCAATTTCCTACCAAATTCCTCATCTACTCTCCTTTTACTCTCTCACCAACCTCTTCACTTGTCTCTTACATACTGTACATTGTATTCTCTCTTTCACTTCCTCTGCAGTGTTCCCCTATATTCCTTTTTTTCACTACTGCATCTATCACTTCTGACTACCAAGCACTCCCTTTCTTGCCCTTCATCTGTGTCTTGTTTCCCACTACCTCTGCTGCTGTTCTCATTACTATTGTTTTAAACATGACATACAAATCATTCACTCCCACTCCCTCCCCTGTACCCAGCCTTGCTTCCTCCAGCACCTCACCCACCTTCCTCTTATATTCCTCTATATACTCACTGTCATTCAATCTTCCACTTGTCACCTCCCTCTTGATGATTACATTGACACCATCAAGAATCAATATGACTCAGGGTGACTTCTTCAGTTTTGACACACACACACACACTAAGTTCATTACCAAATGTAAAGCACCAGGCAGCACAATCAAAGACACACACAAAATGTTGCTGTGGTTGTCATTCTGTGAGGACTACCTGCTGAAGTCAGACTATGAGACTGACAACAAGAACGTCCACAAAGTCAGACTACAGAAGGGACAGGCAGCCTGGACCAGTAAATTGTTTGATCTCTCCTCCTTCCCCCTTCCCAAACACTACACTACAGCAGTCTCTTAGCTCTCAAAAAGGAAAAAGTGTATGACTTGCAGTACCTCCTTACCCTCATGTCTGTCAACAAACAAACCTTCTACAACAACATAATTGACACACACACACAGCTGGAATAACCAAAGACGTCCCAACTAACAAGGATGCCTATGACCTGGACAAGTTGTTGAAGTACAAGTAAAGGCATGGAAGGCCCAACTGACCAGGATGCCTATGACCTGGACAAGTTGTTGAAGTACAAGTAAAGGCATGGAGAGCTTGGAGGAGTGAGAGGATTAAAGGAAGTGAAAGTAAAAGTCAACACTCAGTTGTCTTCACATGGAAAGGTGATTAGAAAGAAAAAAATAATTATTAATACTGTAATGATGATAATTCACCAATTAATTTTTATATACATCAAATGAAAGCAGAGTTCCTCAAATTTCATTTGATATACGACACTTCATTCTAACTCAAACAGTTCTTGAGCTAATCATTTTCATATATTTCCAATCTTTAATTCCGTTTTCCGGCAAATATTGCTTTTGGTGGTTAATTCCTTTATACAAATAACAAGGTGTAGCTAAATAAATATTGCATGCACTTTTAATGAATTATTTAACTTAATAACTAAGTACTGTTCTATAAGGTATTTATGTTTATCATATCCAGCTTCAACCATCAAAATGGGTATTGTTATGGCAACATAATTTTTACATGTTTTTAAAGCTTTATGGGAGTTTCTGTTATCAATATACTGTACAGTGTATTTTAAGGGGTAAGTGTAAAATTAGTAATCTCAATTTATAGTCAATTACTTATGATGATGTCTGTCTCTCCACTTTGTTTATCAAGTGAAATATGAAGAGAATAATCTCATTTTGGGAGTACTGTACTGTATAGGTTGATGGATTGTCAGTCTGTGGTAAACCTGTATGTATGATAATATGAAAAACTACCCCATGTATTGTATAGTTTACTGCCTGTATGTATGATAACATGAAGAACTACCCCATGTATTGTATAGTTTACTGTAAATAATAATAATATATATATATATATATATATATATATATATATATATATATATATATATATATATATATATATATATATATATATATATATATATATATATATATATATATATATATATATATATATATATAAACAGGGTGTCCGGAATTTTTTGCCCGAAAATTTGACAAATGCCTGCTTTATTAATTCTGACAGTTTTCAGTTTGTCTAATGTGTGTGGGTTATTCTGATAGACCACACCTTTCAGATGATACCATAGAAAGTAATTGGGAGATGTAAGACATGGTCTATCAGAATAACCCACACACATTAGACGAACTGAAACCTAACATTGAAATTGCAATTGTCAACATTACTGTAGCAACCCTACACAAGTTTCTGCTAACATGGTAGCTACCTTAAAATGGGTACGAGCTTGTATTCATTAAAATAGATTACAGTTGAACATATGATCTGCTAATGCTTCTTAACCCATACGAACTGCAACAAAAGATCATATCAAGAGACTTCTAGTTGGTCTCATCTTATTCGTTTCTTAATTCTGCATCTTTTGGTGTATAATACATGCAACTTAGGACACAAATTTGCTTCATAATATGAGAAAAGTGAAGGAAAAGTAGACCAATTTGTAGTATTTTCTTACGACTTTGTTTCCAATTTTTCTTTTGTTTCTGCCCAATCCGTATCTGGACGACGAGAACACAGGTTCTACGTATTTGGTAAGTTCTCGTCACTGAAACCAAGCGCTCCCAAGACGGTCTTGGTACCCCAATCCTCCGCTTGGACGACCAGATAACGTCTATAGATTGGTTTGTTTGTATACTGCACCCATAACACACACACACATTAAGTACCATCTTATAATTTAATACAAGCAGCTACACACTACTTAAAACAATAACACACACACACACATGTTAACTACCATCATATAATTTAATAATATATGATAAATTAAAATTACCCTTTTAGTATGATCCTATGTATGTATGTGTGTGTGTATGTATGTATATAAATAAAAATACAAAAATAATTGAATACAGTAATAATTTACCTATAAAATCTCACGTAAAAATAATGATAAAAATTAAATAGTCACTGCTATATAAAAACACCATAGAAAACAAAACATAAGACCCCAAAGAAAACTTGCTATTTAAAGGAGAAACTATAATAAAAAGTTAAGGGTCAATTTTGGTTGGCGTGCAAATCCCATAGACTTTATTGAAATTCCCGTAGATTTTATATGCCAAATTTTGATTATATTTGCGGGAAATTGGCCTAAAACGGCCAAATTGTTGATCGTAATACGTTTAATGCCAAATTTGGCCTTTATATTATTATTTTACCGAAGTTTGTCCTAAAATTCTCGTGTACTTTATTTATAGTAACTGGTTTTCTTACATTATTTTGTCATAGAAAACGTATTAATTATCATATAATTTTATGGGAGACTAATCTATTTCTAATTTTAAAGTGAAATTAATAAGTTGGAATGCAGGGGGGGGGGAGGTATTTCTTATGTATATGTGTGTGTGTATGTGTATGTATATGTGTGTGTGTGTGTGTGTATTTCTTATGTATGTATGTGTGTGTGTGTGTATTTCTTATAAGTGTATGTGTGTGTATTTCTTATGTATGTATGTGTGTGTGTATTTCTTATGTATGTATGTGTGTGTGTGTGTATTTCTTATAAGTGTATGTGTGTGTATTTCTTATGTATGTATGTGTGTGTGTGTGTGTTTATTTTCCAATCATATAAAATAAACAACTTCAATTTTTGAAAAATTATTTATTTAAAAAA
Source organism: Petrolisthes manimaculis (assembly GCA_034508575.1). NCBI lineage: Eukaryota > Metazoa > Arthropoda > Malacostraca > Decapoda > Porcellanidae > Petrolisthes > Petrolisthes manimaculis. Next base: position 570,195 of record JAWZYT010000514.1, read on the forward strand.
AATACATACATTAATTTTTGGAAATCAATTTTTTTTTATTTCGTCATTTTCAAAAAAAAAAAAGAAAAAAAAAAAAAATTTGGAAAGTTATTTATAAACTATTAAGCTTGATGATGGATGACTGGACTTGAGGGTTGGATGACCCTGAAGGATGAGACAGATGATGAGAGCTGGGACACTAAGCATTAAGAAAATAGAAGGAAAAGAGGGACGGTTGAAGAATTGAATGGAGGAACACTTCAAGACTTACATAGTAATTAATCCAGTATCTTGAACATTGATCCAGTCTTACTCAACGACTTCATTTCAATACGCTATAGTCATTTTATCTCCAGGTATGTTTTGATTTCTTTCTAGATGTTTTTGTAATTTTCTCTGTAGGTATGTTTTTATTTATTTCTGGGTGTTTTATATTTCATTCTCTATTGTTCTTATTCCATGCAACTCCTTATCTAAATTTCTTTCTCAGTCTTTCTTGATGTATGACAGCATAGGTGTAAACGGTTCACTACAGACACACAGATAGAAATTATAATAGACAAGTTTATAAGTTTTTCTGTAATAGTAATTGTGATAAGAATACTTTCTAGCCCCAAAAGCATCTCATTCAAAATGGATAGGTTTATATTGTTACATATCCAATATGCTATAGTCTTTTAAGGGGGTGTGGGAGTAGGGGACAGGCTTGGGGGGGGTGCGAGAGTAGGGGGACTGGGGGGATGCGGGAATAGGGGGACAGGCTTGGGGTGGGTAGAAAGCCTGTCCCCCTATTCCCGCAACCCCCTAACCCCCCCAAAAAAAACCAAGCATATCCCCTACTCCCACACCCCCTTAAGTTGTCAACATTTTAGGTTCATATTGCACTTGTGAACATTTTTATTGTCATCAGAACGGTACAGGGTTTGTCAGGTTAAGTTATAATCTATTAAGTGAATAAGTTTTAGTTTAGTTGATAAAAGTGTTGTATTTGTGATGTGAATCGGAGGGCTACATACTCTTCATAACTGCCAAGATACAATGTTATAATACTGTACTATGGTATTTATTTTGTCAGTTGAGGGAATTTTGTAACCTCTAATTCACTCTGAAAAATAACTCATATTTGTACTATGGTATACAAAAGTTTGTTCCTTCAGTCAGCATCAATATAACTGAAACACCTTCGGTTCAAACTACTGAACAACAGATGATTGTTAGTAAAATATATTTAGTTTCTTTAATCACAAAGAATTCAGTCATTGTAACTGGCTGAGGGAACAAACTTTTGTTAACTACAGTTCAACTTTTTACACTTTTTAGTGTTCATCTCCTTAAACTCATATTTATTGTACTGAACTTAACAATCTCCTTAGTACAAGTTATAATTATTACTGCTTGGGTTAACTGTATACTTGTCCTGGCACTCTGTATATATATAATTATATACAGGGTGTCTATAAATTATCTGAACACCTTTACATGTTTATTAAAGGTACAGTAATCTGTTCACATAATGTATGGACACCTTGTCTTTCTGTCTGGTATGTTAACTTTTAGATTCATACAGATTGCATCCAGGGTTTAGATATCTACAAGCAGTGTTGCTTTCTACGATACAAAAGTGCCTTCCAGTTGGTAGGAAACTCTAACTTACCACTTATGGAAAGCAGCACTGTCTGTACATATTAAAACCCTGGATGTAATCTATACCAAAGTGTTAAATACCTTAATGTTAACCTTAAATCAATGTGTTTCAGGTGTGGATAAGTAAAGAAAACTTTAACCAACATTACAAGAAGGAAACCAAAGAGAACCAACAGAGAACAGAAGAAAGAAGACAAACACTACTAGCTCTGAAGAAGGTGGACAAATGGAGAACTGAAGAAAAAAGAGAAAGCTAAATTAACTATATATATAATGCCGTATTTAGAGGAGAGAAATATATAAACTGTTATATGAGATATTATTTTTATCATCCTAACAGGTGTTACAATGAATTAATAGATACCTGAAATAAAATTGTTGATATGAAGACATATCAAACTCTCCCTCTAATATAATATCAACATTGCAAAGTGACCTTAAGGGAGTGTGGGAGTAGAGGACAGGCTTGGGGGGGCGGGTAGAAAGCCTGTCCCCTATTCCCACACACCCCAAAACCCCCCCAAGCCTCTCTCCCCTACTCCTGCACCCCCCAGCCTGTCCCCCTATTCCCACACCCCCTTAAGAAGCTGTGTGTGTGTATTGCTCTAAACTATTTTGTTAAACTACAACTTGACACAGCCTCTATACAGGTGTCCAGAAATTCCTTCTATACATTTAAGGTGGTAATTCTTTTTCGTACATACATTGGAGTGACTCGATTCCTCCAAAGTATGCTATGAAACAGAACCAGAAGAGTAAAAAATAATGGTGTTCTGTTGCTTGGAATAGTTTGGAGGATTCAGTTGCTCTAGATTTACCAACACAAAACTTCCCCCTTAATTTAAATGATGAAATATTTGGGGAAAAATCTCATGGTAAATTGGAGTGCTACAAATTCCTCCAAATAAATTTCCTCCATGTTACTAATTGTGGATTTATTTCAAGACATAGTTTGGTTGACTTGATAATCCTTCAATCTCCCATCAAGAGTATATCTGTATAACGTCCCTTGATAGTAAATAGCAGGGATAACGTTAAAAAGATTAAGAGTTAATGAGGTTACATAGACACAACGTTTTAATAAGAGCAAATATAATTATTTAAGGTAATAGAAATAACTTTACATGAAAATGAGCACAAATCACAAGTGATACTATCCCCCGGTGCATAGAACCAATTCTCGGGGTGCAAAACAACATAAAAGTATGTTCCTCCCACACAAGGTACAAAATACATGAACAGGAATAAAAAGGAAACTTATCTATTACAGTCGACTCCCAACCACACCACCACACCTCGGGAAGAGTTACCACACCTGATGACTGGATGAGACTGCCTGCAGGAAGAAGAAGAATTTTAGGGCTTTATGCCTATCGACTCGTAATGGTCATTAAGGCAGTCAGTCTTGTTAAATCAACATATCTTCCCCCAGCCTTACAGCCAGGTACCTACTTACTGCTAGGTGAACAGGGACTTAGGGGATTAGGAAAATTGTCCAACAATTCCACTGACCCGGGAATCGAACCCGGGATCTCTCGCGTGCCAGGCTAGTGTGTTATCCATTACACCATCAGCGCCCCCTTGCCTGCAGGAGGCTCAGCTAGCCTTATATACAGTGTGGGTGAAGCCCGGTTTATCTCTAACAAGAAATTAAAGACACTCTTCTCTACATTCGAATACATAAACGTAAAACTAGTGGCGGTGCTGGTGGGGAACTTGATGGTAGTTTGGTATATGACTATACTAGGTCTAAGGAGAGGACAGAGTCATCACAATCTGCTTAATTAAAACCACACAAGGATTTTAGAGAAGCCCCGTCCTTATATTATCTCATGTAAATATCTGGTATTACATTAGAGAAAACTGAACTACTTAACCCAAACAAAAGATATTAACCTCTATATGGAAAGATGGATTGAATTTAATGCAAGTTTATCTCTAATGTAAATAATGTATATTTTCATGAAATATTACAATGCTGATACTGTTAAAGGAGTAAGTAGTATACTATTGGTACAGCCACACTTTCTTTCCATCGTAGCAAATATCTTGGTAATAAAGAACAACACGTGAATGATTTTGCAGCACCTCATAATAATGAATGAGGGGGTTGAGTTGACATATGGTGTTGTTGTATGATTATATTTTGATATGATACTGATTTATTTGCACGATGGAAGGAAAGTGTTGGTGGTTATTTGATTGTGGATGTACAGCTCCGGACAAAACTCTCTCGACTTGGTTGGCAGCATTTGGCAACTCTGAATCTTGACAGAAGCACAAACTACTGTACACTGGCTTTAAGTATACTATCATACATACATACACAGGTCCTCCCACTGATAGCACACATACACACACACTGAATATTAAGATTTCGTGAAGAGTCTCCCCTAACTCCAACCCCCATCACCCTATCAGATGCCAAATGCTGCCATACGAGTCGAGAGAGTTTTGTCCGGAGCTGTACAGTTGCGGAAGCATATTCTGCCCAAAATTTGTTTGGCATGTGGAGATATCTGGCAACTCTCTCTAAATAAACAGCAGCTCGTACGAACCACAATGAGTGAACCACCAATCAGCTCCAGTCACGAAGAGTGTGTGTGATATCAATGACCTGGAATTTCACACACACTCTTCATGACTGGAGTTGATAGGTGGTTCAGTCATTAGGGTTCGTATGAGCTGCGGTCTGTTCAGAGAGAGTTGCCAGATATCTTCACATGCCAAACAAATGTGGGGCAGAATATGCTTCCGCAATTGTACATAGGAGCTTCTTCATTTCTCCAGAGTATGCCAGGAAACAGGACCGGATTAACAAAAATAATGGTTGCCTGTTGTATGGAATAGTTTGGAGGAATTAGATGCTTCAGGTTTACCAACATTCCTATTCCCTCTATGGGGTGCAGGAATAGGGGGACAGGCTTGGGGGTGGGGGGTGGGAGTAGGGAGACAGGCTTGGGGGGTGCGGAAGAAGGGGACAGGCTTGTAGGGGGTTAGGGGGGTGCGGGAATAGGGGACAGGCTTTCTACCCACCCCAAGCCTGTCCCCCTCTTCCCACACACCCCTAGCCTGTCCCCCTCTTCCCACACACCCCAAACCTGTCCCCTACTCCCACACGCACCCCCTTAAATTGAGACTGAGAAATGATATCATGGAGATTAAAACGGCCTGAACTAAAAGGTAGGAAATTATTATTACATGAGGTGTTTACTTTGACCATCTTTGCACCAAATGTCTCCATATGGTCTGATAAAAGTTTCTGTATAACTCAACTGGATTTAATCATTGTTTTATTGCCTTCTGATTCAACCTTTGGTCTGGTCTTGTGTTCAGTCAACATAATTATAACTTGACTTATTAAATATAAATAGTAAGTTACATCAAATTCAAGGGATGCAGTTGTTATAGTTTTTGTTGTTGTGATACAGTAATGGGTACTTACAGATTTCAAAACTATATGACTTGTAATTATGGCCTTGAAAACAATTGACAAAACATTTTATGAAATATAAATTAAAAAAGCCTGTATCATAATACCTTTGTTCCATCCTACAGCTTGTGATTGTAAACAAAGGGCCGGATACTCAAAACGGGTTGTAACTTATGACGTCGTATCTCATTTGGGACATCGGATCTCACTCACGACGTCGGATCTTACGAACAATTTAGGATGTTGTATTTCGTGTCGTAAGACAAGATACTCAAAACAAATTTCCGACGTCCTAATCGGTTCGTAACTACTTACGACTGTCTTTTCCTCTAGGACATCGGAAAATCTTCAGCCAATCAGGTGGCGTCTTTCATGTGGATCCAGCCAATGAAAAGCAAGGAATGCCACAGTGCCAATATGGACCCCATCAGCTGTGTTGTGTAAACATAAAGTGATGCTGGGACGTGAGAAGCGTGTGATGCAGTGACAGCAGTATTATCTCTCTCTTATCGCCTACAGAGAGACTGTCAACAGCAGTAGTAACGTCGCAATAACCAAGGAAAGGAGTGAAATGAGAGTGACAGGTAAGTTCTTAGTAACATCATTGACTATTGACGTTCATAATAACCATTAAATATTAGTTTTTCTATGATATTTATGTACTATATTGCCATTGTGCAGTAGATTGTTTCTTCCATTGTTACTAGTAGGCATATATAACACGGGTTGCCACAATTAAGTCCCAGCTGTAGTCTGCTGTGGTTCTGAGGTTTGGTTAGAGCAGGTTAATTACCAAAATTTGACTTGGGAAAAAACATATTAGAGAACTGCATTAGCTTAAATATTTGTTGTTGTTCTTGCATTATACATTTAAGTGTGCATCAAAATATTTGTTAACTCATCCTAAATACATTAGGTTAGGTTAGGTATGTAATTAAAGAAATGTTGGGGTACAATATGTATGCTATTCTAAGTGATCATTAAATACTGTATGATGTAGGATAGTTTTAGGAATTCCATCAACTAATGTAATGTATTGAGAAAGATTGGCAGAATTATACTTCACAATACAGAAAGAAATTAAGCATTCAAGAAGCCCAATACAGTATTCTGTACTAGAGTTTGACTACTTAAAGCAATGCTGCAATGATACTACTGTTCATCTTAGCTATGACTGTAATTTAATGGCTTTTACAGGTGGTGGAATACCTGACACAAAGGACTGGAAGCCTACAGAGGAGGCACTACTTGCTCTCAACGAGACAGAGGCTATTGAGGGGCACTCTGGCCCTTTCGAAAGCAAGGACGTCATTGCTGGTAAATTTGACTAATTTTTACGGAGTGCACATTGAGACAATGTTCTCTCACAAAAGATAATGGAAGAACTGTGTAGGGGATTGTCATGCCTTTCTCAGTGACTTTGTATTGTTAGGCCTGTACATTTAAGGTCTAAAATAACTTATAGAGTGCAGGGGAATGCAAGGCCCCAATTCTGTACTGTATTTGTGTCTTTTATACATACAGTATTATGGTTATTATGTGTTGTCTGTTACTACAAAAGCTCAGAGTAAACATGTTGCATTAGTACTGGATATACTGTTGTGTAACACTGCACACATTATTGTTACAGATGAGCCTCTGCCATCGACCTCTGCTGGTAGTGTTGCCAGACCCATACCGTTGACAAGGACACATGATGAGCATGCACCACTACCCAGTAAGTAGATGCATAATTGGTCATGAAGATGTTGCTGAGCTTAGCTGATGTTCATTATATAATCTTCAGTAGGTTGACGAGATGCAATACATACAGTATTGAAGATGTTGTTCACTAGTGGTTCTCAAATCTTTTTTCAGCAGATGTTAGGCCAAGTGTGATTATATTTATATATGTTGGGTGACAGTGAAATGTATGTACAGTTTTACCAAAGAAACTTTGAGGAAGAAGTACTAAGCAAAAAGAAACTTAAAGGAAAAAGGCGGCCCCATGTTTATTGCTCCCACTATGCATCACAGTTCCTTTTTCATTGTAACCATATTACATAAACACAGCACTTCTTATTGTTACAGATTTTGGTGGCAGGAGTAGATGACCCAACACGCCACTTTACAATGTCTGTAGAACATATTGACTTTGAGAGTTCAGGCCTGTTAGAAAATATTCAAAGTCACGAACCATCAGAAAACATTACCATTCCCCAGACAGTGACTTTTGACCATGCCTACTGTAGATCACCACCTCCAGCATCAAGTATGAGGGCAAGTAGATCTGAGAGTCATGACACCAGTAGCCGTGTTCACAGCAGCCGTGCCAGTTCACAGCCCTGTATCAGTGACCAGATGCTGGCAGTACAGGGAGAAATCTGCAAGTGTTGAGAGGCAGCCTCCCAAGAATTGCCTCTGCACTTGAGGAACTTACAGAGTTAGCCAAACAATGTGATACTGTGCCAAACTAATTAGGTTATTTAACAGTGTGCTGCTTCTGTACAATAAGCAGTTGAATGCAATACAGAATTATATTTTCACAAAGTCTTTATTACTGGTAATATGTTATCGAGTGTTATTGTAGCTGTACAGTGATTATGCTAACAGAACTCTCACTAACTTTAATTTTGTTTTCAAATGTGATTATATTTTAGGTGTGTCATGCTGTGATAGTATTTTAATACTGTACTGCTTTTGAACAATAAACAATTGAATGTAATCTGTAGAATTATATTTTCACAAACACTTTATTACGGTTAAAATGTAGTTTTGAGTGATATTGGGATAAGTAGGAGATGTAGTAATTAACAACAATGTATTTATTTAAATTTACCAAGTTTATTTCATGTAAAGAAATTATCTACAATATCGAGCCCGAAGACGACTGTTATTCCAGATGAAGGAGTCGTGGGTACTGCCAGGGTATCTCATACTATAATGCTAAATTATTTTCTCACTGGTGCAAACACACTGCACATTCAGGGAGTGATAGCCTTTCCTATTAATATATACTTGTGGATTTATATTTGTAGCCTTGATAGGTATATGAGTACCATCAAGGGCTCCAATCACTCAGGGAAAACCATTCACTGCATGGAATCCTCTGCAGGCTCTGCCAATTTCCACAATACCTGAGGGCATCTTTATTTCTACTCTTGCCTTCTCAGCCAACAAATGTACTACAGCAGATTTCACCACTCTACTCACACTTGCTTGAGTCACTCCAGCAGAATCTCCAATCACACTTTGAAAGGTTCCACTAGTTAGCTAATACTCGTAGAGTTACTAACACTTGGGTGTGTGTTGGTATACCATGAGATCTCCTCTTTTGTCGACGAACATATGGGTCAATTGGCAAGTTCCTGGCACAAGTTTAATTAAGATTTCTTGATGAGGAAATCTATAATAGCGAAGTAAGTGTTCTTCACTAACATGTAGAGGGTCCAATGGATCCCTATACACTCTTTCCCTCCGTAGGCGACGCCTATTCTCATATGCAAACCACTAAGTTCCATCACATTTGTAAATTAGCGCTCGGTGTTCAGTTCATTCAGCTCTCCCACAACAACAAACAACAAGACGTGACGTGGGTGATGGTGTTTTGCCAACACAGCAACGGGGACTCGGGGAGAACCACAGGAGAATTGACAAAAATATATACGTTTTCTATGTGTTTCGGGTCTTAACTCCCTTGTGACAGGGTCGCGCGGATCGTAAATCTACGTGTCTTAAGACCTCACAAGATGGCTGCCCACAGTGCCGAAATTGTTTTGAGTATAAGGTCTTAATGTTTTGAGTATGTGGACCTAACTCGCCTGGGGAAGTTACGACGTCCCAAATGAGATACGACGTCGTAAATTTCTTTGAGAATCCGGGCCATGGCATGACTATGTATGATGTCAAATGTTAAGTATTACCAAACAAATACCAAACAATAACAATAACAACAACACTTCCTAAGCCAATGCAATAAATTAGACAAACTAAAAAAGGGAGAAACTATTAAGGGGGTGCAGGAGTAGGGGACAGGCTTGGAGGGGGGACTGTGGGGTTGCAGGAATAGCGAGACGGGCTTGGGGGGTGCGGGAATAGGGGGACAGGCTTGGAGTAAGTAGAAAGCCTTTCCCCTACTTCCGCAACCCCCCCGCAAGCCTGTCCTCCTACTCCCGCACCCCCCTAACCCCCCCAAGCCTGTCCCCCTATTCCCTTACCCCCTTAAGCTTAAATTAAAGGGGTAGAGTTGTGTTAGTATATCTGGAGTAACTGAATTCCTCTAAACTATTCCAAGCAACAAAAGACCTCCACCATAGATTTTGATAATTAGGTCCTGCTTGTTTCCTGGAATACTTTGGAGGAGGAATCAAAGTGCTCCAATGTACTGTACAGTCTGTCAATGATACACATACCCCTCCCTCGTTCATTTACTCACAGTTTTAGGTGGTAAATTCTGGAGTAGAAAGCAGGGGTATCTTACAGTAAATATTAGATGGACCAATCACAATCACTGTAAGATAACCCTCCTTACTACTCCAGATTTTACCAGCTAAAACTGCGAGTAACTGAGCAAAACAATACTATCCCCTAAAATACTGGTAAGTCAACTCTGATGCAACACTACTCTGACAAAACTATACTATCCCCTAAAATAATCCAACACTACTCTGACAAAATGAAGACTTTGGTATGAAAGTATTGTTATGTTTTGATTTTGTCATATAAGTATTATCTTACCATCTACCAGACACTGTAGTAACAACTGTAGTAGAGATACCAGCCAGTGATGAGGTTCCAATGTGATGTGTCGTCATAACAACTTCCTTCCACAACCTGCAACACAACCAAAGTACATAATTTTATAAGTGTCACATATTCAACTTCAACCCACTTTTTCTTTCACTTATAATTTCTAATGTTATGCACAGACAAATGCCATTATTTCGATTACTTTTGGCACCTGAAATAAACTATACAGTAAAACCTCACTAACTTGGATCAATTTAGGAGAGATCCTTGTCGAGTTATCTGAAGATCCGAGATATCTGAGGGCTTAAATTTGATGTGTACACCCATCCTCAAAACTAAATGTGCTTACACTTGTACCCCACCTAATCCTTTCAGTTCTTCAAGTATCCCTCCGTTCCTTTACTTTCCTTTGTACTTGCTGTCCCACCTCTCTATCACCCCTTCCCACTGGTGAGGGCTGGTTTTATCCAGAAATGAGGAATTTGGCAATCTCTACCACACCCAGGCCTGGGCCCAGTGAGGCTGACTTTATTCTTTGTGAATAATAGTTATCCCCCACAGGGCTAGAATAAAGATTGTTGTAGGATCTGGTCACTTTCTAGTGGATTTGACGAGATCTGCCCACATGGAGGTGTACTGCAACCGGAGGCCCCTTTTTTTTTCACTGCTGTGTGGACCACTAGCACACGGGGGTGCATTTCCCTTTGCATGCAGCAGTGTAAACTCCCTCCCCCATATGGTCCCTTTACATACAGCAGTGTAAACTCCCTCCCCCATATGGTCCCTTCAGGGCTGGTCTCATAGAAGGTACGGCCCCACTTGTAGCTCTTGTGGTAACGTGGACTTGGGCCCACAGCACTGGCTGTGGGATCAAAGCCTTTCCCCCAATCTTGCGGGTGGTCTAAGGCCCCCAGACTCCCTGATCCAGTAAGCTCTGGTCCCATTTCCTTGGGATGTGCTTCGGTAACCCAGGCATATAGGGCCAGCCCCTCCTTTATTTCTATTTGTTTTTTACACTGCGACCAGAGTGTACCAGGGGTCTGTGGGGCAGGAGGCCATTCTGCCCCGGGAGAACATCAACAACAACAACAACAACACTTGCATCTCTGGTTCCCATACACAGCTGCACACACACAAAAAAAAAACATGAGAATTTCACACAAAAAGTTATAATACTGCATAAATATATCTAATAATGTATTGTGATGTGGTGGTAGTTGAGAAAGTGTGTGAATCAGAGCTGTAGAGTTGGTATCAGTCAGTTTGTCAGTCACAGAGTACATACTACTTACACAGACATATTATTCCCGTGATATTTGTGATAGTTTTATGTTTACTTATCGTACCGTAATCTCCTTTCAATGGCACTGAAGAGAAAGAATTCAAGTGATATTAGTAGTGATGCAAAGAAAAGACAGATCATCACATTACATGTAAAAGTCAATATCGTCAACAATTGTCCATGCTTTAGGGTTGATCCAAACAACTGTAGCCACCACAGTTATAGACAAAGAGAACATCTTATCTCACATTAAAGAAGTATCTCTTATGTAGTCAAGTATAATAACAGAACAAAAATCAAGTTTGTTAATGGAAATGGAACACTAAGTGGAGTCCCCATGCTAATACTGTTATGACTGATGTATATGTGACTCTGGGGTTCACTAAGTGGAGTCACCATGGTAATACTATTATGACCAATACATATGTGGCTCCTTGGTTCACTTGACACTGACACACATTATTATATATCACTATATACATAACAATATTTCAGGCAATAAAGTTAGTTCAAAATATTGAGTTTCTTCTACATACCTGTTACAGTAAAAGCATTATTATATAATTATATGGTCAGTTTACATTGGGTATATATGTATGGTTTAGAGATAGTAATTCAAGTTTTGTACAAAATCAACTTGCCTTACTTCTCAGACTGTAGGTCTGTGTGATGATGTGTCAGGGATGTAACACTGCACCCCATTTTATTAAACACATTATTGAAGATTGCAATTTACACAACCACACTCACCAACAACAAAGTAGGAAAGCCTGGTTCCTCAGGAGCTCATGAATGCTCGGTCAGACACCTTGAGGAACTTCAACAACAACTGTGAGTCATGTATCTCATGTACTCATAGAAAGCAAATTAAAGGAACCCTGCCCTAACTTAAGGGGGTAATTAACTTTTGTTACACTTGAGTGCATTGATTCCTCCAAAGTATGCCAGGAAATATGAACAGATGAAACAAATTAATGGTGTTCTGTTATTGGGAATAGTCTGGAGGAATGATATCATTTGCTCTAGATTTACCTACACTGAACTTCCCCCTTAATTATCCGACCTGAGTGTGTGACCGGGTCAGACTGGCAGTGGTATTGAGACGAGTCCATATACAGTATGGAATGATGTACTCAGAACACTATGAGGGTGGAGGTATTATATTAACAATACAACAGCATGACAGCAAACACACCAACATCCATAATGAAAAACAAAATAAATAAGGAAAGAAAGAACAGTTGAACAGTCTCTCGTTTTGCAGTGATGGTAATGGAGGTTAGGTGTTTGGGAAAGGAGACAGAGAGGAAGGAAACTAACTACAAAGGGAAAAAAAATAAAAGAAGAATAAATCGAACAGTCTCAGTTTGCAATGTGTCACAAGAATAAGTTTTACAATATTTTAAAACTCTAGAATTAGCCAGACCTGCCGTAACCTAACCTAAAGTAAGGCTACTGTACAATAAACTGATTTTTTTTCACTCACTAACGCTTTGCAATGTATCCCAAAGAAGGAGGTAATTCACTTTTGTTACATTGGAGTGCCTTGATTCCTCCAAAGTTTTATAAATAGTAACTTCTCCATTTCTCACAGTTCCGACGCCTCGTTCCCTCAGAGAACTCCCACCAAGCGGGTGGCCACGGCAGAAGAGTCTCTAGTTTTCCCAGTTCCAGCACTCCCTACACTTGTAGTGTGTAGATATGTGTCTTTATCTATGTCAACTACTAACTTGTTTGTGATTTTGTATATCATCTGTTGTCTGTGTATCTGTCTTATTGTTGCCAATGGGTCTAGTTTTGTGTCTTGTTTAAGCAAAGTGACTGATGTAGTGTGTCTGTAATCATGCCTGGCCCATCTTGCAATTTTGTTTTGTATGGACTCTTATTTATTGATATTATTGTTAAGCCCCTATCACTCGAGGCATTTCGTCTGACTGTTTCACCCAATTAAACAATCATTTGGTACAACCAGTTCGCCGAACTTGAAATCACTAGCAGCCGTATTCGCACAACTTGCACGATTCGTCCAACCTTCTCCAACGTAAATAGTTGGGATATGTATCATTATGTAGTCATAGTGTCTGACAGCACTGGCTCGTTCCTCACTTTTTTATATAAGGATAATTTCAATGAAATATTACTGGTTTATGTCGTCTGGAAAGATTGAAGAATGTGGGCCTATGTTTGTTTTGTACACAAACATCATATCAGTATCATATGACTTAAATAAATATAACGCATAACTATATATTCCCATGTATATATTTTCTTATAGTATACATATAGTATACATATCAATACTTATCAACTGTTTTCAAAAAATTTAATCAAAACAAAAAGTGTAGTCATATTTTTAACTCCCGAGTAGTTGAGTGAAATGTGCAACTTTTTGTAACATTTCATCAAACCTGTGGAGAGCGTTTGATCTGACGAAATGAGTCAAATGACCCTGAAGTTGGCCAAATAGGTCCGACAAAATGACAAGTTGGATGAAACAGTCCGACGAAATGCCCCGTGTGTGAGTCCCAGACGGTGTCGCAGTACTCTAAGTGTGGCCCAACGAATGTTTAATAAGCAATAATTTTGGTATTTATTGAAAGAATTATCATTTTGTGGCAGTGTTGCCAGATCCGGCTGTGTCCCAGTATTTTGCCCCAGTCATTTGTTGTACTTGATAACAATTATTTTCCGGTAATTTGCCCAGGTTAGGGCCCGGTAGTCTGATGCGGTCTAGGTTAGGTTAGGTAAGGTCATTCTAATATCAAAATGCCCCTTTGGGTATTAGTCAATTGTTTTGTAGCAGGCAGGCGAGGCATCAGCAATAAGAACCATCGGACAAGCTGCCCCCCACAGCCAGGTGGCCACCTTGTCACGACCCCCACGACCGACGTCATAAAAGCGAGCTGTCCAGGTGACGTGGGGCTCACTGACACGCTCTCGCTAGCTGAGGAAACACCTGCTGGTGGACGTCATACTCTCTGCACCTGCCAACTCACGCTGGTCCTCTTGTGTACCTACCTACCTCCTACATGTCGGTACAGCCGTGCTTGGAAAAACCTCACCACCTCGCCTGCCTCTACAAGTCCTCGCTCCCCATGTGCACTAGTCCCAATAAATGTTGAACTATTTTGACGTGAGAGTTAATTGATTCACCTGCATTAGCAAGTAGAAATGCTACAGTTTGTCCATAATCACACTCATTAATTTTTTTATGTCTAATATACTTCTTAATACATGTATGTCATTTCCTTATTGGGTATTATAATATCAATTCAAGATGGCGTCCAAATGTTTACATCCAAGCCCCGTATTTTGCTAAATAAGGTCTCGGTGATCCTGATTAGGTTAGATTAGGTCAGATGAGTTTTAACTAATTCTATTTAATGATTTGTAGTGTTTTTCAGACGAATCTCGTTCAAATACCGCGAAAATAAAGTGTTTTCGGAAATTGAGTTCGGGGAGGTGATATTAATTTGCGACAGTTGTAAACAATAAATTAGTTCAAAACACACTATAAGACACTGCATTCTGAAAACCTCGAGTTGAAAGCAGATTATGGACAAATGCTTGACTATTGCCCCATTTGAAAACGGGGCATTTGCAGAAGGAATGCCATAAAAAAAATAGGGTAAATATTGAATGAATGACCGTTAGTGTGTATTGCTTTTCTACCTTTATTACCCACTATTCTAAGACTATTTTATTTTATGGCATTTCCTCTGCAAATGCCCCATTTTTAAATTACCTTGACCTTAACTAACCTAACCTAGAACGCATAAGACTACCGGGACCTAACCTGGGCAGACTACCGGGATCTAACGTGGGCAAACTACCGGGAAATAATCATGATAAAGTACAATAAATGACTGGAGCAAATTACTGGGACCCAGCCGGATCTGGCAACACTGCAGCAAAACGGTAATTCTTTCAATACATACCAAAAATAATCTTAGAATTATCTAAATTAGTGGGTAATGAAGGTATAAAAACCAATATTAGTCAAGTGTTTGTCCATAATCACTCCCACTATCATTTTTATGTCAGATATACTTCTTAATATATGTACAGTTGGAGAATAATGTATCATAACACTGTTGGCGGCTTCTGGCAACATCCCCAAAAGTAAACACATCAATGAGAGAAAGTCGTTATGAATTGAAGGATAACTTTTATGTCGTCACTGTCTGTGGTTGGTCGACATCACCCAATATCAGTTATCCTTAGGTAGTAATGAATAAATTTTATCTATTCCTAACGTGTTTATCACTGACATTGTTACCAGAAGTCGTCAACGGTGTTCAGATACTTTGTTCCCCAACCGTACATCATTTCCTTATTCGGTATTAACCCCTACAGTTCGGGTGATGTCATACACCATCGGTACGTACAGTCCTGATGACGGTTTACACAGTCATAGTTATTTCCCGCCATGTAGGGCTCTGTTGGGTGGATTTTTCTTGTTAGCGGGCCAGTAAACATCACAACATCGATCCGCTACCCACTCAGTTCCCTCCTGGTCGTCACAAAAGCAGGACTATTTTTAAGTATTTGCACTTGTCCGAATTTGTGCTATAACGATCATAGGAAAATACCGTAGTGAATATGTGTATGTGAAAGTGACACAATGATATTCCTACAAACGTACATATTATTTTTAGTGCTATGATAGTGACACACAATACATAATCATAGTAATAAGAATATACTGTAGTGAATATATGAAGGTGTTTAGCGGCTAACTGAACAACACCATAGCCACAGTCGCCCTACTCGTACAAACAATTGGTGCTTCCCGCGCAAAATTTGGTCTACTTCAACTCTCACTATCTCCATAACTAAACATCGTAGAGCCCTCCATATGGTACCATTCGAAAGAGGAAGAGTTGAAGGTAAGGATAGAAATATTATGAAGTCAGTACGCTATATAGGTTAAGAGTGAGAGCATTGTGAAAATAAGGCAAATCGAGGAATTTTGCGGGTAGCGGTGGGCAGAAAATGCAGGGCAAGTCTAAACTTGCCCGGGCTGTAGAGGTTAAATATTTAATGCATTTACGATGGAAATACCCAAAAAGGAAATGATGTACATATATTAAGAAGTATATATGACATAAAAATAATAATACCGGTTTTTCTACCTTCATTACCCACTAATTTATATCATTCTAAGATTGTTTTCGGTATTTATTGAAAGAATTACCGTCAATTGATTTAATTTCCTTTATTTGTGGGGCTACACTAGCCGCCAGTTTGGAGGCGAGTCGAGAATAGCTAGAACCGGTTCTGGTACCGGTTCCTGCACAGCCCTACAGTAGGGTTTGTACCAGTTCCTGCACAGCCCTACAGTAGGGTCTGTACCAGTTCCTGCACAGCCCTACAGTACAGGCTGTACCAGTTCCTGCACAGCCCTACAGTACAGGCTGTACCGGTTCCTGTGCAGCCCTACATCGCGAACCAATTAGTGTGCTTGATTAATGTGCCTGAATTGTAACTGCCAATCAGTGTTTGATTAATAATTACCAGGGCATCCGTTTGTACCGAGTGTTCTTCTGTACCAGAACGTATTTTTAAGCGGTATTTTGAAAATAATATAGCTAGTTTAGATTTTTTATGTGCCCACGAGTGTTAATTTACCGAGATCAGTTAACAGGAAATCCATCGCTTCTTCATAGAGGCAGCCCAGCTCTATCCACCCCTTCAAAACACCGCCAGTGTCACGAGTCACTATAAGACTCGTACAATAACGTAACTGCTAACGTAAGTAGTAAATTGTTATGGTATATATATTATATATTGGAAAACACCACGTGTCATAGAATGTTCTATAGAAGGGATAGAACATTGGAAATTTTCCATAGACAAGGGTGCGGGTTAATCCCCAGGTAAAGAAAGGGTGCGGGGTAATTAAAAAAGGTGGGAAAGGTCAGGTCACATAGCCACCTACCTCCGCTTGCTTCCTTTCGTGTCTGAATGCATTGCTACATTCTTGCATTAATATTTATGCTATGTGGGCAGCTATTACTTATTGAAATTGATTTGGAGTGGAAAGGAATCATTTGCAATTAGTTGCACACTATGGGCAAAGGTGAATTGCATGTATAACTAAGGTATGAGTGACTATATGTAAATCGTAGTCAGACTAGAGGATGCGAACATGGGCAGAGAGAAGGGACAGACATGAACAGACAAAGACTGACAGTCAGTTAAAGCAGGTAGGAAAAAGGTAGATGGGAGGAGTGACAATTTGAATTAACTCCACCCCCACCTAGGTTAGATTTGAGGAATAAGGTTAGTTGGTATTCACACTCCTGGAGAAAGAACACATCGTGCCTGTCCTCTCGCTTACTTGACTTCTGTTCTTCACGTTCGTGTGGGGAAGGTTTGTAACGTAACGCCGAACTGTATACTTAATACTGTTCACAAGGCTTATAGTAACAACATTCACTATTCATTCGCTTGACGTTGATTAAGTGAAGAAGTCATTAAGTGAGAAGAGGACTGGTCTAGAAAATTACGAGTGTGTGTACACGGACTGCAGTCATACGAGTGTGAGGACATTGAAATATATACCAACTGGGTAGCTTGATTTTCCTATCGATATTAAAGTAACGTAATCATTGTCTGTCACCACGTGTGCGAGAGTGAAGTGCTAGCTTGTGGAATATATTAAAGTAACGTAATACTACTAGTCGCCACGTGTTCGAGCGGGTGAGTCTGTCGCCACGTGTACGAGCGAGCGAGTGGTGGAGCCACGTGTGGGGAAGCGAGTACGAGCGAGTGAGTATCTATAGCTAGCTATTGAAGCGTGAGCGAGTGTGTGTGTGTGACTATTGATTGAATTTGATTATTCATTGTTGGTCCTGGAATTTGATTTAATAAAGATAGAAAGTTGCAATTGGTTGTTTTGTGTTCACCATTAGTTGCATGCTTCTAAAATCAATACATATATAGCAGGGGAATCCTAACTAAATAAATATATTATAGAGTGTCAAGGGACTGGGTCAAATTTACAGGGAATCAACTCTGGTCTGACCTCGTTGCAGCCAACCAACGAGATTATATGTATTAACCAAATAAGGTAAGTCATTGATAATTTGAATATCAAGCTTAAATTCACAGTCACCTTCACAGCCAGACTCAAATAAAAAGGTAATTCATATGATAATTTACGGCTGGGCAGGAACTGGTTCTAGCTATTCTTGAACCGGAACCGGAACCATCGGTTCCAAGATGGCCACCAAATGTTTACATTTAGCCCCGTATTTTATCTTGGTTAAGTTTCGGTAGTTTGCCGCAGTCCTGATTCGGTTTTGTAAGGTCAGGTGAGGTCTACCTAATTCTATTTAATGCATTGTAGTGTTTTTCCAACAAATCTAGTTCAAATATGGAAAATGAAGTGTTTATGGAGATTGGGTTGGGGAGGGAGGGATGATATCTCCCAAAATATTAATTTGCGATGGCAGTGAACAATAAATTTGTTCAAAACACACTATAAAACATTGCATTCTGAAAACCTTGAGGCGAAAGCAGATTATGGACAAACGCTTTGGCCTTGATGCTACCTATGTGTGTGTTCCACATCATATCCGCTAAGATGTGGACACCTAAGTATTTGTGGGAAGTGACTGTGTTGTGTAATTGGTATGTTGTGTAATTGGTCGGGTAAAACGAACTTAATGGCATTTGTCTGGCGTCATCTGTCATTAGACTTCCCAGTCTTCAAGTGAAAGTGTAAATAAACCATCAAGTCCCATTATTTCACATTAATTATAGGTAATAGTCAAGCGTTGGACCATAATCTGGTTTCGACTGAATGTTTTATAATGTTTTATGAACGCATTCATTATTCAAAACCGTCGCAAATTAATGTTTTGGGAGATATCACCCCTCCCCCCCAACCCAATCTCCATAAACACATAATTTTCACCATATTTGTACTAGATTCGTCGGAAAAACACTACAGCGCATTAATGTTTGGGGAGATACGACCCCCCACCCCATAAACCCTAAAAAAAAAAAGAACCCAATCTTCATAAACACTTAATTTTTGCCATATTTGAACTAGATTCGTCGGAAAAACACTACAGATAATTAAATAGAATTAGTCTGACCTCACCTGACCTGACCTAAGCCAGCAGTGGCAAATTAAAGTCTCCCATAAGCAGCACTTCTCCATACGGGCAGAAATCCTGAAGAAACTCTATTAAGACCAAATTTTCAGTGTCACTATTTGAGGGAGGACGATAAATGACAGCAACATACAGGTTAAAATCCAACAATCTTATCACACAAATGTTGTTATAGTTTGACTCTAAGCTGATAAAATTCAGGCCTTTCCTAATATATATACAGACCCCATGTTTGCGTGTATTGTCACCTGAATCCTTGCGGACAATATTATAGTGATTTATACCGACAAAAGAATCAGGAGTGCTAGCAGTAAGCCAAGTTTCAGTAATTCCAAATAGATCCACTTTATGTTCATTTAAAAATTCTGATATTACACAAATCTTGTTAATGAGGCTATTTACATTACACACGCCAATATTTACACCAACAATTTTGTTAGTTACTCCAGAGAACTGCAGGTTTACTCGATTAAATCTTCCTCATGGTCCCGGATCTCACCAGAGGCAGCTCCACCATTCTCTGACTGTCCAGCAGCATTATTAGGCCGAGCAGCTGCGGCAGGAAAAGGATCAACCTCAGACAGAGGGACAGGCAGTGGTCCTCCAGGTCGGGATTGAGAAGAGTGAGAAGTATATGAATGGCTAAGTCAGGTAGCACCATTCTGTAAATTGCGCCTAACCCTTATGTCAGCTCTTTGTTTGTATGTCAAGTCCCTATTCATGTATATGGCTGAGTGGGAACTACCATGTAATTTCCTTGCATTATCAAGTACATTCTTCCTCGTCTCATCACTTTCAATCTTTGCCCTAAATATATGCCTCTCTTTACTGATGTAAAATATATCAGTAAGTGGCACTCGCTCACCCAACAGGAATGTGCTGACTTCATTAAAAACAGGAATAAATTCACCCACAGTTTGGGCCTGGATACCCTTAATAATTATGGACTTCTTTCTCTTCCTTCTCTCCTCCATCTCCCTAATCATCACTCTTATACCTTCATCACTTTCTCTAATGCTAGATCCATTCCCTACAGCAGTAGGTCCAGTTCCAGCAGGCCCAGACCCAACTACACCAGTCATTGTAGCAACCTGACCAGAAAGAGATTGGACTGTTTCACATAACTTCTTAACCGTTAGGAAAAGCTGATTAAAGGCAGAGGCAGATACACCCTCACCACTCCCACCACTAGAGCGACACTCTGTACACACAAACAGAACTCCACCACCTCCATAATCCTGTATACCAGAAATCAGCTGGTCAGGTATACCCATACACATGGAAGTTGGACGAAACAATTTGCTACACCTGTCACACCCTACCGCATCCATCCTAACTTAGTTAATACATTACAGGTACCACAAAGGTCTGAGGAATCCCGGGACCCCGATGTGGCAGGAGTGTTATTGGTTTGTTTACTAGCCTGTTTACTGGTGTGTGTGTGTTCGCCATATTGGCGGGGCAACGGCTCAGCTAAAACTCCTCCACCCCTACCCCCATTGCCTTGACTTTGTCTAGTACGGACTATGACTATATATATATATGATTCCAAGATCACCAACCAGGTTGTAATGCAATGTGGCAGTTTGTGGAGATCGGGAGAAGCCGGTAAATTGTAGTAGTAGGTGGACTTCAACTTCTCTGCCAAACACACACTACTCTCGACCATAAAGTATATCTCAGGCCGGTACAAGTTACTGGTTAAATCCACTGCTTTATAATAAGTGTATTGTTTCACTCAGCTTTATGCGCCTGTATACATCTACGTGCCTATTCCAGATATAAAATAGTTTTACAGTCAAAAGTTTCAGTACACACAGTCACAGAGGGACGGAGCGGCACACACACGTCCTCACTCCACTAACAAATACACTATTGAGAACAAGATGGTAATATGATTATTCAACAATTACTGTACATTAAATTATGCCTCATATATACATCCGGTTGTATATGAGCAACCGCCCTTCTAAAACTAGGTAATGATTTTAATACATAATAATGACCTGTTGATGACCTTTTCAAATGTATAAATATAAATGGGGGGTCGTGAGCGAAACATGAGTTATGCGTACTTTAATTATGGGAGGCTGCTGGTCCTAATAGGAGTCGTCGCTCGGTGCTATCCGCCATGTTTGTTTACATTTCGGACTTATAGAACATGAGCGCGCGGTGCATACATGAAATTTTTTTTAGACGAAACCAATAATAATTTTAATACATAATAATGTCCTGTTGATGACCTTTTCTATGGTACAAATATAAATGACTAGCCAATGAGATCACTGTTTATAAGCCCAGCCATGTTTCTTCCCGTACATTATCAAATGTAAAGGTTAGGTCCCGGTAGTCTGCCCTAGTCTAGGTTAGGTTAGGTTAGGTTAGGTTAGGTCAGGTCAGGTCAGGTTGATTTTTAAAAGTTGGCTCGGATTAAGCGTTTTTCCCCCACCCAAAACCCCCGATTCCCAACGCCTCCCCCAAGATTGTTGGGTAAGGGATATGGGCATAACAAGTGATTTCCCCCATCTAAAAACGACTCTAAATGCTATAAAACAGCTATATAAAGTGATCTAGGCAAAAATATATAAAAAATTGGAACAGAGAGCATCTGCTCATGTTCTATAAGTCCGAAATGTAAACAAACATGGCGGATTGCACCGAGCGACGACTCCTATTAGGACCAGCAAACTCCCATAATTAAGGTACGCATAACTCACGTTTCGCTCACGACCCCCCCATTTATATTTGTACATTTGAAAAGGTCATGAACAGGACATTATTATGTATTAAAATCATTACCTAGTTTTAGAAGGGCGGTTGCGCGTAATTTACCATACATCCCCAGGTTTGTGACACGATTTTGTAATACCCTGAACTCTTGCTTGTAGTGCCGTCCTGGACCACTAATTTAGCCCACGTCTATCCATTTTTTTCTTACTGATTACAACTTATATAGGCTATTTAAAAACACATTAAAAGCTTACCACATCATTTGAAGGAAGATTGCTGGCCATCTTGCAGTGAGAGGAGTAATATACGCTGATATTTCCGTAATACGAAGGGACGACTGAAATGTTGGCTTCCTCTGGGGCAGCAGAAGGCTATTGTTATTGTTTTGATCAGTAATGCCACTCTGAAATGTTCAATATCCCAAGACTAGCGCCCCAAAAATCCCAAGATTGGACAAGATATCCCAAGATTAACTAAAATGATAATCCTCACCTGCAATTTGAAGATTTATAGAACAAATATAGGGAGAGGAGTGGAGGAGTATTACAACCACTCCCTCCTGGCTCTTCAGAATCGCTCATTTTAACAATAAGTGGTGCCAAGCCTGACCTTGTATATAATAATAATAATAATAATAATAATAAAAATAAATAAAAATCCGTTCCATGAATGTCTAGAAATCCCAAGATCTACAAAAATATCCGAAGGTCAAGTCCAAAATCCCAAGGAGTGGCATCACTGGTTTTGATGCGAGGTACTGACGTCACAACATGGCGCCAGTCGTTTCAATGCGCATTTTTTTCCCTTTATTTTAATTGCCTATGTTGTGAAAAACACAGTTCAAATTGAAAATTCAACTTCATTTCCCTATTATATGAGGCTGGTAGATTTCTAATCCACCGTTACTTATAGGTGAGTAAACAGGTCTATTAGTACAGTTGTGGAAAGGAGTTTAGGGAGTGTGATATTTATAGCAACACGTTCAGTATTATAGTTTATTACACAGGTATTATTTATACACGAACAGTTCTTGAGTATATGCACACATGTGGAAGCGAGGTGTGATGTGGTAGTTCCAACAGGGAGAAAAAAGAGAGGTAAGGGAAGGTGTGAGTGTGTGTGTACCTGAAGACGTACCCAGCCTGACCATGAGGTGTGGTAGCGTAGTGTAGAGTGTACAGGTGAGTTGTGCGAGTGAGAGCGTGTCCGGCTTGAAAAAGAAAAAAATATGTTGGTCATTAAAGCAGTCAGTGTTGTTACATCAACAAATATTTTACTGCTATAGGTGAACAGGGACATAGGGGGATGGGAACATTGTCAAACTTTCATACCAGCCCGTACATTTACACTATGCCATTCTTTCTCTATACTTATTGCTATAGATGAACAGGGACATAGAGGGATGGGAATATTGTCCAACATTCATACCAGCCCGGACATTTACACTATACCATTCCTTCTCTATACTTGTTCACTAGTAGCCTTGTTAGTGGTAAGAGCCAAGACTCTTTTCATCCCCTGTTGGTGGCAACAAGTCTCTCCATCTTACACCATTCAATCTCTCTCAGTGTCTTCTCGTCTGCTCCCTTGGCGTCTTTATGTACACGTCTTAGGTTGGGTGACAATTTGAGTGAGAGCAGGTTTCCCCTGGAAATGCATTTGAGGTTATAGTTCTTTCATAATTATTATTGTGTACAATTAGTAAAGAGTTTAATCTGTAAAAGCTTCTCGTACATATTTTCCAGATAAAGTGGTCTCTAACTTGGGTATTATAATATTTTCCTTGACATTGAATAATATCTAACAAACACATTACCTGACGTAAGTCGTTATTTATAGGTGAACTATTTATAGTTGAAGCTTGTGGGGGTTTGGGGGGTCGGATCTTTTTGGAGGGTTCGGGAGTAGGGGGACAGGCTTGGGGGGGTTATGGGGTTGCGGGAATAGGGGACAGGCTTTCTACCCACCCCAAGCCTGTCCCCTATTCCCGCACCCCCTTATAGAGTATGTTCAGGATTTAAGACATACCATAGGAGGTGTCTTAAGGGGGTTAATATCCTTTTGGTTCATTGGAGTGTCTTGATTCTTCCAAAGTATGTCAGGAAACAGCACTAGATGAACAAAAATAATGGTGTTCTGTTGCTTGGAATAGTTTGAAGGAAGAAATCGGTTACTCCAAATTTATCAACACATGCACTATCCCCTTAAGGTGGCAATTCTATTTTGTTACAATGGAGTGTCTTGATTCCTCCAAAGTCTGCCAGGAAACAGCAGGACCAGAAGAGCAAAATTAATGGTTCTCTGCTGATTGGAAAAATAGTTTGGAGGATTCAGTTGCTCCAGATTTACCAACACAAAACTTCCCCCTTAATTAATAATACTGAATCCAAGAACATGTGATGGTGTTGATGGTGAATATTATATCCATCATTATTATCGAAGAAGATTATTAATAAAACTCAGCTTAACTTAATGATGGTTTGTATAATATTATCATTTACTTTAGGAAGGAGAGAGAGAGAGAGAGAGAGAGAGAGAGAGAGAGAGAGAGAGAGAGAGAGAGAGAGAGAGAATGGGGAATTAGGAAGGATAAAACGAGGCAATGCAAGAAGGAAAGAATGGAATGTGAGAAGACTGACTTGGAAGGGTATATAATGTTGGACGAAGGGAATATAATACAGAACAGTATAGACACTCACTTCTCACCACCAACCAGTATTATTGGGTGGAAGGGACAGAAGGCGACACAAGAGGCTGCCACACGTCGTCTTTGTACTAAGCTTTGTACACACAAAGGCCGACACCTGTAACAATATCACTCTCATTACAAACGTGTTTATAGGTCTGTATCGCGATCATCAGATACTAGTAGTTGTTATCAGTTTTGTGGGTGGAAGGCAGGTACAAGTGGCTAATTTAATATAATGGTTGCCGGAGACTGTTTGATCTGGTAACACTGATAATAGGCGAGAGTGTCTGCTGCTGTCATTTTGCCTCTCGTGTGGAATAGAGACCCTATATAGAGAGACTGGACACCGCCATCTTTGCTCTTTTTATCTAGTTTTCCGCGATACCTCTCAAGTTTGTATAGGAAAAATGTATAAGATGCCAGATACTACCAGTTAGTAATCTATTGTTGACATTCGTGGGCAAAATATTGACGAAAGTTGCATTCTTTCCATATACAGGTATATATTTTTTAATTCTATAAGATCCCTGAAGTTATAAATACTATTATACGTCATGTATGCGTTATTTAATGCACATAATAGGACGTGACGAGTTGCCAGACGACGCTACTACACCAAGGCGGTTGACTGAAAGACGATCAGTGTTGCCAGGTGCAGGGAAATTTCTGTTTTAGGGAGTATTGAAGTCCACACATGGAGATTATAATTAAAGATTGTTCAAGAGTAAGCAGGGAATTTTCTATCAGACGAAATACCAAAGAGTAAACAGGGTATCAGAGTAAACAGGGAATAATTGATGTAAAAAGGGAAATTCTGATGTTGAAGTTATAGGGAAATTTCGTCTAGCACTGCCAAGCAGACCTGGCAACACTGAAGACAACAGTAATAGTCAATGTGTTTAGTATATCTGTAAAACCTTTAATACTAAGGTTAGTTTAATTAATTTTTGTATGCAAATGGTTTCCGTAGGTGTATTACCAACGTTTACACACTACTATTTACATGTTGTTCACATAAATATGAGAGAATTTATTGTCACAATAAATGGTTAAATACAGTATTTTAGTACTGATTCGTCACTATACAGTTCGACATTCTGTAAGGCCTAGGGAAGTTTTCAAGGAATATTTATGTTAACTCGAAGATCGACTAAAAAATATCTTACCTGGTTTATCTAAAGAAAATATTGTATAAATATAACAACATTCTAACGAGTAACTAGTCACGCAACATAGTAAAGGCAAAATATACATTATGCCGAACCTGCTAGCAGGCAGATACGAGGAAGATCAAACATGGCGGCCGATTTATTCAGCCAATCAGCGAGCAGCAAAAAATTTAGGTGTCCAGTCTCTCTATATAGGGTCTTTAGTGTGGAAGGGGCTTACTTTAAGATGGTAATTCTTTTTTGGTACATTTAAGTGTTATGATTCCTCCAAAGTATGCTAGGAAACAGGACCAGATGTGCAAAAATAATTAATGGCTGTTCTTTTGCTTGGAATAGTTTGGTGGATTTCTCCAAAGCTGCTCCAGAACATTAATAAAATAAATCATATAATATTTGATAAGAGGCAAAACAACGAAAACGTTTGCCATGGCAGGGAGATAGCACGGAAATACTGTACAGTTCTTTTAAGACAAATAGAGAAATCCCCTCATGGCTGTGTAATCACCTTATGTGAGATGGGTATATCATTAGTAGATAATTATATATCATAAACTAAAAGTAATGTTAACTCACCTCCTAACACTAAGATCATTATATTATTAACTAAAAGTAATGTTAACTCACCTCCTAACACTAAGATCATTATATAATAAACTAAAAGTAATGTTAACTCACCTCCTAACACTAAGATCATAGACAGCAACACGTCCCTCCTCTGTAACAGCCACCAATACACTGCTGTTATATGGTGACCAACTCGCAGCAGCAACAGCACCTCCAACATCAAGTACAATTAACGGGGACCTGGTTTATAATATTATGAGATGTTAGGCTCGTAGTTAAAAAAAAAAATGAAGGGTCCTTAAGCCTAGTACATACACCGAGATACAAAGTCGAGAGACAGTCCCGAGACTTTCAATTTTGTATCTATGTGTGTACACTCGAGATACATAATTTCTGACCATAGTGTGAGTAGCAAAAAGTTTTGAATCGCCTGGTATTGTTCATTTCCCAACCCAGTACATATATAGAGGCTGAGTTCGAATGCACGGTGTGTGTGTGTGTGTGTGTGGTACCTGCCGTTCGTCGCTGGTCAGAAATTACGTATCACGAGTGTACTTAACTTAATTATCCTACTGGAGCTCAAGGAATTCTCCAAACTACTCAGGCCAACTAATTAATTCCCTATTAGAAATATTGAAGGGTTCTGTGGCCTGGATTATTTTGAAGGATTGATAGAGCTCCAGTAAGGAGAGAGAGAGAGCGATGAGGAGGGAAAGATGCATAAAAAATGTTAATGAGAGGAAAAGTATATTAGTTCACTTTTAATAGAAGGAAATTCAAGATTGGGTCTCTTTATTTGAGATAAAACATTGAATGGAAATGAAAAACAATATTTCAACACAAAATTGTCCTCCACACAACTAACAAACACATGAACTCCCAAAAGGGACAGGCAGCATGAAAAAATGACACACAAACTAATAAACACACCATTACTAAAAGAATGCGTCGATTTAACTAAAAAAAAAAAAAAATCAAGAATAAAAATATCAAACCATCTAAAAACCATAAATATAATAAAATCACAAATGAAATCCACATAGTAGAGGGTGTTCCCTCCCACACTACAAGCCTCCTCCCCAAGCACCCAGGAGAGACTATAAGAAACGTGTACCCACCCGATACTCGGAGAGGTGCCTACGACTCAGGTCCCCAAGACTGGGACACTCAACAATAAGATGCTGTACTGTCAAAGGGACCAGACAATTGTCACAGTAGGGAGGGCGAGCTCTCTCCATTAACCCCTCCACGACGGGATAACTATGGATAGCCATTTTGTCAGTCCGGGGCTAGTCTTACTTTCCCTACTGTGTGGCCGGGCGCTTTTGGCCGATTTTTCCAAAATCGCTCTATTCCACTTACTCTGTACGTCTAAACTACGATACTGAACAACTTAAATTTGGTCTTGTTAGCACCATCAACTCTTCCTCTTTCCAATAAAACCAACCCCAGCTCTCTACAACTCTCCGTTGCCGAGAAATTAAGTGAGGAATGAAGGGTACTTTTTCGTGTGAGCGCGGCTGCGTTCGCTTAGGTGCAGTGGCTCTGACGACAACTGAACGCGGCCCGCGCGGGTGGCAGTCAGTGTTGTAAGTAAGCATGGCGCACCACAGAATCGGACACGCACGAGAAATCTAATCCACATCCATCCATGTTTACAGTCAGTAACACACTGACT
The DNA here is from genome assembly GCA_034508575.1 of Petrolisthes manimaculis. Taxonomy (NCBI): domain Eukaryota; kingdom Metazoa; phylum Arthropoda; class Malacostraca; order Decapoda; family Porcellanidae; genus Petrolisthes; species Petrolisthes manimaculis. The sequence goes on from JAWZYT010000514.1 coordinate 598,217, forward strand.
GACGATGGTGATTTGTAGGGATGGTGGTGAAGTATAGCCAAGTGAAAAAAAACCCGCCAAATTGGGCTCGCAAATGCCGACATTGGCAATAGCGGTGCTTCATCTCGCCCGGTCACCACATGGCAGGGGTGTAAGACACGACCCGGAGGCTTCCTGGGTCCGTCTATGACCGCGGTCCGGACGTTAAGGGTTAAAGAGCCACGAGTCAATAATGTGTGGCCAATGCGGAAACGGACAAGAGCTGTCTCCGACCAGTGGGATAGGCCACTGTAGCTCCATAAACCAAGGCGCTGGCGGATGTCGCGGAGCTTGTTAGCCCCAACGGCGTCCCATCTGTCCTGCCAGCTGGAACGAATGGCAGCATCTATATAGGGTCGAAGGTCCACTGCAGGGACAGGATGACGCCCGGCAGGAGGCCGAGAATTAGAGACCGCAGCCTTAGCGAGGGCGTCAGCCCGTTCATTCCCATTGACACTCACATGGGCCGGGACCCAACAGAAAGTGACTTTGCGGCCACAACGACCCAGGAGGACAATCCACTCAAGGATGGCCAACACCAGGGTATGGGAAGAGTTAAAATTGTACAAGGCCTGCAAGGCACTACATGAACCACTAGAAATAATAAAAGAAGGCTGAGGGGGAGTAAAAATCACATATGGCCAAGAGCTCAGCAGTGAAAATCGACATGACAGAAGGGAGCCTATCGCCACAGCAAAAGTCAGGAAAGACAACTCCAAAGCCAACTCCAGCATGGCAGCATCAGACTTTGACCCATCAGTGTACACAGGGAGGGACTCCCTGTGAGTGAAGGCATGTTCTAAAAAGAGGGAAAGAGCCACTGGAGGAGGAAGAAATTCTTTTTTGTCTGTAAAACAGGTGCTTGGGGAAAACTTCTTGAAGAAGCAATGGAGCCACCCTGGGGACCCGCTCAGGACGAATCTGGAAGTCATCAATTCCCATCTCCTCCATAGCCTTCCTGGCCTGGAAGCTAAAGGACCATGGTGTACGAGAATGTGAAAAATACTAATTAGACATGATATCAGATGACACCGCCAAGCAAAGGAGGGAGTCGGGAAGTCGATGTAATCGATGCCAACAACGAACCATCAAGGACTGGCGACGGAGATCTAGAGATGGTTCATTAGCGTCCACAAGGAGACTGCAGATTGGGGACGACCTGAATGCTCCAGTTGCCAGACGTATCCCAGCATGATGAACAAGGTCTAAGACTCTGAGACAGGCATCTGTGGCGGAGAAGTATACTTCACACCCATAGTCGAATTTTGACCTAATAAGAACATATTAAGAGCCTTAACCCCTGCAGACCGGGAGGGGGGGTCCTTGCCTCCACATTTCTACCCTGCCGCTAGCGTCAAAATTCCTCGATTTGCCCTATATTCACAACGCTCACACTCTTAACCTATATACTGTACTGACTTCAAAATTGTTCCATCCTTACCTTCAACTCTTCCTTTTTCCAATGGTACCATCGGGAGGGCTGTACGATGAATAGTTGTGGAGATAGGGCGAGTTTAAGTGGACCATGTTTGGGCGCGAGACAGTGGTGTGTCTGTGTGTACGCGTGAGTGCAGTGTGACTGCGGCATGGGTTTTCAGTTTCTCGCCTAAGTCCCTTGTCAACTCACTCGTATTACTACTATTATGTATCGTATGTCATGATTTCAACACTAAAAATAGTATGAACACTTGTAGGAATATATCATCGTGTAACTGTCACTTAGAAAATGATAAACAAACCGACTTGTACCGTAGGAAACACGTATATTTACTATCAATTGTGCCTGTATGGGTGTGTTTTGTGGTGTTATTTTCTTATTACTACCCCATTATATATCGTGTGTCATGATCTATACACTAAATAATATTTTGTAACCTTGTAGGAATATCATGGTGTCACTCACGTACACATATTCACTACGGTATTGTCTTACGATCGTTAGAGCACAAATTCGGACAAGGGCAATTACTTAAAAATCGCCCAACCATCGTGGGGTCCCAGAATCGACTGAGTGGGTAGCGGATCGATATTGTGAGTGTATTTTCTCGCCCAACGACAAGAAAAACTAGCCGTACAGGGCGCGAAATAGCGCTAAATCGCTGTGACGGTAGGTGCTGTTACCCGGTTCCTTACGTACGACGCTCTATCACGTCAACCGGTCTTTAGGGGTTAAGTCAAGAAATCTTAAGTGTACGTAAGTGGAGAACCCAAGTCAAACATTCATTTAAAAGGAGACCCAAGAAGCGAGTATCCTCAACACAGCGTATCCGATGACCGTACATGAATTATTCCGGATTGGGGTGGACACCTCGGATGCAGCAGAAGTGCATAGCAATCGTCTTGGCAGGAGAAAATTGAAACCCATGAGAACCAGTCCAACGTGACACCCTGTCAAGGGCAAGCTGCATGCGCCGCTCCGCCACTGACATACGGAAGGCAGCAAACCGGACTGCTAGGTCATCAACGTACATCGAGTTGGCTATACCGTCCGGAAGGGATGAGGCAATGACATTAATTGCTACTGCAAGCAATGTGACACTGAGGACGCTGCCCTGGAAGATGCTGAGAGAGCTGTACCAACCCTTACAGAAAAACTGCGACCACTGAGAAACTCTTTAAGAAAGCTTGGAAGGTGACCCCACAGGCCATATACATGGAGCTGTTGCAGGATGCCATATTGCCATGTAGTGTCATACGCTTTCTCTAAATAAAAAAATACACAGAAAAGGTGTTGATGTCGTGCAAAGGCCTCACATGCAGCAGCTTCCAACCTGACCAGAGCATCTGTAGTGGAACGATGTTTACAAAAGCCAGACTGGGACGGAGACAGAAAATCACCCCGTTCCAAGAAGTATACCAGTCTGACATTCACCATCTTCTCAAATAGTTTACAGAGACAGGAGGTCAAGGCAATTGGTCAGTAATTGAGGGCAACACTAGAGTCTTTGCCTGGCTTGGGGAAAGGAAGGATGGTAGCAACCCTCCACCCAGAAGGGAAGACAATCTCCACCCAGATTCTGTTACATAAAGCTAAAATAAATGATATCGCCTCCTCACCCAAGTGTCGCAACATTGCATATGGAATGTTGTCTGGCCCAGGAGAAGTGTCCTCACAGAGAGAGAGAGAGAGAGAGAGAGAGAGAGAGAGCAGAATGCAGGTCTCTCAGAGTGAATATATGGTTATAACTTTCATTCTTGTTCCCTGAGAAATCCAGGGCAGTGCGTTCCTTGGCTCTTAACTCATGCCTCACAGCCAGAGGTCGAGAGTCACGGCTGGAGACTCTAGCAAACGCTTCAGCCATGGTATTGGCCACTGTCAAACTATCCATAATCTTAACTCCATTGACCTTAAGTACAGGTGAAGAACTAGGAGAGAACTTCCCCGCCATCTTATGGACTCTCCTGAACACTTGGGTGAGTGGAGTTTTACTATTAATTGAAGACACATAGGCCTTCCAAGATGCACGTCGTGCCTCTTCTAAAATTTGTCTAGCCCGGGCCCTTGCCCGTCGGAAGTCCTCTAAAAGGGTTGGGTCCCCACGTTTGCAACGAAGGCAAGAGAAAGCTGCGTGCTTCTCCCACACAGCAGTGGTGCAGACTGGTGGGAAAGTAGCCAGAAATTTTAGGGATAGAGTTGAGAGCAGCAGAGTGGAGCATATCAGTGAAATATGTTACAGCCTCATCAGAGCTATCAAAATTAGCTACTGGAGAGGCCGAAGAAGTTAGCTCTCTAAAAAACTGCCAGTCAGCCTTCTCTAATTTCCACCTAGGAAGACGAGACTGTGGTTCGTACTTGTTACCTTCTATTAGTATAGGAAATTGGTCACTACCATATGAATCAGGCAACACTCTCCAAGTAAAATCTAACAGAGCACTGGGTGAGCAAAGGGAAATGTCAACGGCGGTAAAAATCCCAGTTTTTAAAACCCCTAATCCCTCATCCTCAATAAAAGAAGTCAATAAAACACCCCTGGGGTTGACCGAACTGTCACCTCATAGAGGATGACGACTATTAAAATAAAGGGAGAAGGAAGGTCCCGTACAAGATGGTTGAGATCACCCCTCTCAACTGTAATACTGGGAGGAAGGTATAGACTGCACACAGTGTAGGGGCGGTCCATAAAAACCTTAACTGCAACAGCCTGGAGCGGTGTGTCAAACTCCAGGCTCGTGCATGGAATATCTCGACGAACTAGGATGGCAGAGCCACCATGGTGACCCTGCCCGTCAAATGAATTATAATAAAATGCAGAGTATGCTGGAGGACTGGCAGGAATGTAGTCCCCAAGCATTGTCTCTTGAAGAGAAACACATGCAGGAGAGAAGCTAGAGAGAAGAATGCGCAGTTCCTTCCAAGAAGCACGCAAGCCACGTCAATTATACTGAAGGACCGTGAACAGTGTTATTTTGGTACTGGTTTTGGGGAAGCCTCATGGAGGTACTTCCCACTACCACCTCGACCTGAGGGTTTACTCAAACTATACGTTTTGTCTAATCCTGGGCCATGTAGTCGTGTATCAGTGTTGTATTCATGGTACCAGTCACAGAGGCGCCAGTATAGGGCTTATGCTTGCACTTCTTGGAGCTGGCTAAAACTACAAGGTGTTAGATCGCATCCGGTGTATATTGATGACAGGGTGAGTGTGGAGGTAAGGAAGATACCGTGAGGGTTGAAAGCAGTTCAAACCAGTTCACCGGACATGACATCTTAAGAAATGTGCTGATCTGACAGCATGATGACCGCGTGATGGAGGCATGATGGAGACTTGCCAGTGCTGAGCTCTGAATGCTAGATTCACTCTATATATTATCTGTATGTTAATCTCTATGCTATAATCAATTGTTTATTGTCATCTCGTATGTAGAGAAAGGGACAATATATATAGACTCATATTATTCTTATATAATCGTGTAGTTAAAGTGTATGTATATCATGTATAAACGTAGCGTCACTGTCACGAACTGTAACCTATGTAGTGGGTGTGGCACTGTGGCACTAGGTAGGGACGTGAGGAAGGGTCGAGAGAAGTGAGGTGCACTTGGAGCCCAGACATGGGTTAGAAAGGAGGGAGGATGAAGTCCTGCCCTAAGAGAGAGATTCCCTTTCCTTGTAACATAAGTTTAGAGAGACACAAGTTGTGTCTAGTATATTGTAACCTGTAATTGATATATAAGCTACATCAGTAAATAGAGACAAGTCCATGAGTTTACTCTAAACCTTTGAGTACTAAATATATTCCCCAGTAGTAAGACTAATAAGGGTACTTCATCAACGGTATGAGTAAGTGAGTTGATTGAAGCAGAGACGACAAACAGAGGATAGTAAGTCTGTACAGTTGGCTGGTAAGAGATAGCCACACTGAAATATAATGGAGAGTTCCGGTTGGTATTTCCACAGACAGAGAGAAGCAGAGATGTGGACCCCCACGGATACAGCCACTAGAAGAGTGAACCCGAGAAGTAGTACTTGGGGCAGTAATTGGGACCCGTAGACGAGTCCCTGAAGCATCTAATAATATGTTGGAAGAAGATGAAGGTATATGAGCAGGGATATTCTTAGAAACAATTATATTGTCGTGTGCAGCAGTGGCATCACTGACACAGGCAGATACATCAACATCTATAATACAGGTGGTACAATCACTCCGCTGTTCAAGCGAAGGAGAAACTGAATCTTTTGAAGTCGCAACATCTGTGGCATTCACATTAACTTCCCGCCCCTCTGATGGTCCCGAAAAAAACTTGCGAGGAGGAACTTCTGTTGAATCAAGAGATTCATCAGAGCCACGAGAACGCTTCTGGTGACATTGAGAGGAAACTATGGATGAGTCCTTAGAGATGGTTGCCTTATAAGGATGAACATCTATTGAGTCAAGTGCCTCAGAGGAACAACAAAGGCATCTCTGTGGCCGTTTAGGTTACTTAAGTTTCCTTTTTGGAAAGCGTGTGGCAGTGTGAACCTCTATCACATGGACACCTTTCGCTAAAGTCTGAGAATTATTATCAGTTGAAGGGTCACCTGGATGAGTGTCTGATAAAGTTTCCAAGACAGAGAAGCTATTATGTATTGTAACCTTAGAAACACTCTCACTAGAGCATAAAGCTGCTGCCTCTTGAGAGGGTGATGCAACTGATTTAGGGCGAAGGGAGGAGGCGTATGTCTTCACACCACCATTCTTCTGTCGCCTGAAGTTAGTTGCCGTCTGGCACTGCCAATACTGATGAATTGGGTATTAGCCAAGTGACTGATATCCTGCTCACGGAGGTACAGTTGCCCACACATCAACCTACTACGCCTCACTACTTGTGAAATAGATACAACAGGAATGAAAGTGAGTACATGTTGTAGAATTGTTGACAAGCAGACAGTAATAATATTTTACTGCTCGTCTGTAAACAAACTACATATTTTTTCACTTTTCTTTCTTTTGTAGCCACCTCACAAGTAACGAGTCATACCAGCTTCATGTGTGGGTAACTGTACATCTTACATTGGAGGGAATGTAAGGGGTGAGCATCTCTGCAGTAACTCTCTGACAGACACTAAATGTAAGATGTGAGTCAAGAGCAATTACCACACCTGGAACGGTTGTTGCAGTTCCTCCTCCCATGACCAAACCCAAAACAACAGAAACACTGTAAGAGACACTCAACAAAAGGCTTCACCTCAAAACAAGTGGGATTAATGTTAATTCGATCTGGGATAGAAAGTGAAGATGATCATATTTTTACTGCCTTTCATCTTTGTTACTTATTGGACACTGTCTGGACACATAGCGAGAATGTTCTCTTCTGATAATTCATACAGGTCTTCATTATATATATACCCCTTGCTATAATTAAATGTTCGATGTGGTTTGATAGATTCAAACATGCTATCAGAAGGACAGGGGAGATTGATGAGCATCATGGCCTGTGTAAGATCTTTGGCTCTGATTAAAACGCCCTTACCATATTTCTTTATGTGGCCCATTGGTAGTACTCCAGCTTTTTCTTCAGATATCGGGAAGTATGGATAAGATTACCACGTCCATCCCTGTAGTAAGCCACAAATCAAAAGGGTGTAGGAACCCGACGTTCCTTTGGGACATTTTCTATAGAGTTTGGGCAGTAGTCATTGTCACTGTCAACTATTTTGATGGACTGCATCATCAGAACTTTACACTGAGTATCCCCCACAGTCAGAGAATCTTTTGCCTCAAATGCTGCTTTGGCAACAGCATTTGTATTAAAAGTAATGTAGCAACGATTAGACTTACAGTCACTGTCATAAGTGATTCGGATACGTTGAACCACTCCAAAACATTTAAAAATTGAGTGAATAGCGCCATAAGAAAGGGATGCAAGTACGTTTGTTAACATTAATGTGTCGTTACTGTTAACAGGGTTCATTACCACAATACCCGACCTGCTAGGCCTACTCATTTTTGCATACTTCTGCATATCATTACGACCAGAGAGTGACGTCTCGAGGGTATGGTCGACCACCGCTCGAGGAAGAGGTATTGAGATGTTCATTATCCATATATCAGTAATATAATGTTTTTGGCCCCAGGAGCCAAGAGAAACTACCTACCAGGTAGATGAAGGGACCGAGCGCTGGTCGCCGCGGGCGGGGTACCTCTTCCCCCACGGGGCCACTCGTTTTAAAAGGCAGCCCCAATGGCTCGAAAGTTTGCCCACGACGGTGCTGAGACCCCCTTCCCCAACATCTCCTGGCCCAGACACCCAACCATCCAACATAGGATGGTCCCTAGAGCCTAGAATGCAGCACTGTTGGCCCGTACTGGCAGCCTAGTGCATGGGAACCATTTAGTCTGGTCTCTCACTGGCGACCTTACTAGCATGGGAAGCAGAGCAGGGGCCAGAGCCCCCTCTAGTCTAGCTCGCCAGGTCTTATTAGAGACACGCAAGCCACCCCTACCACGTCAAGGCGATTCCCGTTAGGGGAGGGTGCGGGAGTATTGGGACAGGGTTGAGAGTGGGTTTAGGGGATGCGGGAGTATTGGGACAGGGTTGGAGGTAGCGTTAGGGGGGTGCGGGAATAGAGTACAGGCTTTCTACCCACCCCAAGCCTTTCCCCCTGTTCCTGCACCCCCCAGTCCCCCCAAGCCTGTCCCCTACTCCCTCACCCCTTTAAGTAGCCTAGACATGATTCTTTTGAGTTGATTCAGATTATATTGAAATCTGATCTAGAATTAAGGGGGTGCGGTAATAAGGGACAGGCTTGGGGGAGTTTGGTTGGTGCAGGAATGGGGGGACAGGCTTAAAGTCTGTAGAAAGCATGTCCCCTATTCCTGCAAACCCCTTATTCCCCCCACCCCCACCCGCCAAACCTGTCTCCCTACTCCCGCATCCCCCAAAACCCTAGGGATTGTATAGCCACGATCCACAGTTTCTACCACACCCAGACATCTGAACTTCTACCTGTGGGGACACATTGATAGCGAATTGTATGGTACATACTTCCCAAACCGAGAGGAATTGTGGTGGTGTGTAGAGGCCAGCATGGCACGTGTATCAAACTGCTGGGGTCATGGAACGTGTGTGACAGTCACTTCTGAGGCGGCCTGCAGCAGGTATCCAACAAGGAGGACGTAACTTTAAACATTTATTGTTAATGTTAATGTCATATTACTGAAAACATATTTTCTTTGTTAATACATCAATTTGTTCTTTGTAATTGTTTCATTAACGAACACTTATTGTGAATGTAATTATCATCAAACTGAAAATAATGTTTTCGTTGTTCATAAATTAAGTTGTCCTTCGTAAATGTTTCATTTATGAATATTACTGCGAACTTATGTACCGACTACCATATGCTGTACAGTCGTGGCAAATAGTCCTTAATCAAGGTTTCCCTTACACTCTGTTCCAGGACCATTTGCTGGGACTGTACAGTCGGCGGCAAAAGTCCTGTCGCTTCACCGAGACGCACAGTGTTCATGGACTCGAGAAATACGCATGTTTTCTACACCTAATAATCTCGAGTCTATGAACATTGCGTGCCTTGGTGAAGCAAGTGAGGCGACAGGACTTTTGCCGCCGACTGTACAATCCACAGCTTTTGGCACATTCCTAACTAACCTCTCAACTTTGCTGCCTATCATATGACTTAATGGTCGATAAGAAGTAATTTCACATGTCTTTGTAATATTATGGTACAATCTTTTGATTTAAACACATTCCTGGCAGACGTTTAAGGTGATATAACTCGAAAACTATTGAGAATTGCCAATATGGTCATTTAGTAATGTTCCTTCATCTAGGTGCCAGGAATACATCCCCTGAATTTCGGCACGTACTTACGGGACACCCTGTATATAGATGAGAATAATGCTGAAAGACTGTAATGTGAAAAAAAACAATGTGAAGGAATTAAGAAGATAAAAAGATCGTCATGCTAAAAGTGGAAGAGCCTGATGAGAAGAAAAGGAGACAGAGGAAGGATTACAAGCACGAAGGAAATAGAAGGAAAGTCAGGTAGGGCAGCTGAAGAATAACAAGGGAATGACTCGGGAACATTATAACTTTGGTTGAAGGAATTATGCAAAGCCGTCATTCACACAACCAAATATTCCTGACTTCTCCCAAAAACCTTGGAATCATCGGTAGAAAAGACATTCGTAAAGTAAAATAAATGTACAGCCACAATCAATTAACCACCGACACTTTCCTTTCACCGTGCAAATAAATCAGTATCATATCAAAATATATGAAGTGCTGCAAAATCATACATGTGTGTTGTTTTTTTATTACAAAGATATTTACTACGATTGACGGAAAGTGTCGGTGGATATTTATTTGATCGTGACTGTACAGTCGGGCACCACTATTCCTAGCTACCTGAGTTGAAGCCCAAGATCTGAAGCAGACGGTTTCTGGACAACAGCTCACCCAAACCATTATGAGGTCACACACATTTCGAACCAATGAAGGCTGTCGTCTAGAAACCGCCTGCTCCAGTACTCGGGCTTCGATTCAGGTTGGCTAGGGATTGTGGTGTGCGACTGTACTGTACAGCCACAATCAAATATCCACCGACACATTCCTTCCATCATGTAAATAAATCAGTATCAAATCAAAATATAATCTTACACATTTTTAAGTCAACTCAACCCCCTCAATTAGCATTATTATGAGGTGCTGCAAAATTATACACGTGTTGTTCTTTTTTACCAAAATATTTACTATGATGGAAAGAAAGTGTCGGCGGTTATTTGATTGTGGCTGTACAAACGTTTCCTGCCTCTACCAAAGTATCATTATAACTACCAAAAGCTACTTACAGTTGCCCTTGAAACCAGACTTTGATGGTCCAGTCCAGTGAACAAGAGAGGAATGTAAGCGTGTGGTGTGTATTCCAAGCCACTGCACGGACACAGGCGGTGTGGGCAGAGTAACGAGTGAGGGCGTGGGTGGTGGCGTGGGTAGACACTTGAAAAACAGCTCCCGTGTCCACACCAACAAGTAAAGTCTCATTGTCGCCAGGTCGGAATGCAAGGCAGGTTCCGATACCTTTATGTTCATTGATGAGACAGAAAGTGGCTGAGTTATAACAAGAAGGAAAGGAATCACACCTCGAGTTGAAGTATACAAACATGGTAGATAGTCCTTAATTAACCTGACTGATAATACCTATACTCCTTTACTATTCTCCTTTACTCTTCTCCTTTACTATTTTCCTTTACTATTCTCCTTTACTATTCTCCTTTATTCTTCTCCTTTACTATTTTCCTTTACTATTTTCCTTTACTATTCTCCTTTACTGTTCTCCTTTATTGTACTCCATTGTTTTTAATGTTACGAAAATGTATTCCGGCGTCTTCATTTGAATGCATTTGCTTTTTTCTGTAAATGTAAAACAATCCACACAAATTAGGTCGAGAGTCTAAGTAAATAGGTAATTATCTGCACCTAATAAACAAACCAACACTGAAATGTACAAAAAAAAAAAAAAAAAAAATGTATGTAAGACCAACATGACTTATGTAGGGAATTGGCTCATTTTTGCCATTCAGGAAAAAGTTTATATGTATACGTACTCACTCGTGATACATAATTTCTGACCAGAGTGTGAGGAGCAGAAAGCTTCGAATCGCTTGCTATAGCTCAAATCCTCACCCAGTACAGCCATGGCTGATAGTGCTTGACCAGGGTCCAAGGAGTGTTGGTGAGCAACTGAACAGAGTTCGAACAAGTGAATTTTCCAAACCATTCTCAACGTTGAGAGAGGTTTAGAAGACTCACTTTTTCGAAGTCTGTTCAGTTACTCTCCAACACTCCTTGGATCCTGGTCAAGCACTATCAGCCATGGCTGTACAGTCGGCGGCAAAAGTCCTGTCGCCTCGCCTGCTTCACCGAGGCATGCGATGTTCATAGACTCGATATTATTAGGTGTAGAAAATGTGTGTATTTCTCGAGTCCATGAACATTGCCTGCCTCGGTGAAGCAGGTGAGGCGACACGACTTATGCCGCCGACTGTACATTCTATAGGTGTACAGTCGCGGACCAAAGTCGCGGACCCCCTTGGCTGGCAGGAAAGTGAAGACAGTGTTAAATATAATATTATTATACTGAACGATCGAACAAACTGGTGTATGGGGTTGGTAACGAGACAGGCTGAGCTTCATTTTCCATAACTTCCGGTTTGTGGTTTGTGAAAATGAACCTCACTGTTTCGTTACCAACTCGATACAGCAGTTTGTCCGATCGTTCAGCATATCTTTAACACTGTCTTCGCCTTCCTGTCAGCCACTGTACTGGGTGAGGAAATGAGCTATAGCAGGCGATTCGAAGCTTTCTCCTACTCACACTCTAGTGAGAAATTATGTATCACGAGTGTACACTAAAGGCTGTATGTGTGGTGCCTGCCGTTCGTCTCTGGTCAGAAATATACTATTTACTGTATAGGATGCATGGGACTCGAGCTTGTAATACAATGTATGTATACCTTCAAGTGAAATTTTCTCCTGTGGTGGTATCCTGGTGAAGTGGTGGTGATACTGGTGGTGAAGAGATGGTGGTGGCGAGGTGGAGGGGAAGGTAAGAAGGTCAGAGTGAAGTAGGTTAGTGGTGTGGAGAAGCCACTGTGTCACACGTCCATCAAGGGCTACAGAGTATAGACACAGATCCTCCCCGCTGCCTGTGTCAAGCCAGTACACCTGAATAAAAACAACACTCATCATACATCATTTCAGACCAGTGTGTGAGGAATAGAAAGATTCGAATCACCTGGTATTGTTCATTTCCCCACCCAGTACACCTATAGAGGTTGAGTTCGAATGTGTGTGTGTGTGTTTCAGCTCTGGTCAGAAATTACATATCACTAGTGAACCTCTTTCAATGAGTGTAAATACTCTCGTGTTTAATTAAGGGGGTGTGGGAATAAGGGGACAAGCTTGGGGGGGTTTAGAGGGTGCGGGAGTAGGAGAACAGGCTTGGGGGGTTTAGGGGAGTGCGGGAATAGGTTACAGGCTCTCTACCCACTCCAAGATTGTCACCTCTCTTGTGTAATTAAGCAGGTTTGAGAGTCATCAATTTAATTTTATTGTATCAGAGAGAGAAGGTCAATATTTACTGTATCTGTTATGGCATTTATGTCATTAAATGTATCTGTTATGGCATTTATACTTTTCAAATTCTGTATTCGATTGGTCTATTTACAGTATATGGGGTTTATGGTAAATTTACAATATTGTACAATATTTTTTAGGAAAATAAACATTACGGAATACTTTCAGTACAGTCACGAGCACTAATAAGTATCTAGGTGTGCTTCGAATACCTAGAGACAGTAAATAAATGCACAATAACATCTCCATTGGAATTATTTCGTTGGTGAATTGGTGGATTGTTCAAAGCTTCAACCAGAGCTGTATACTTATTAGTGCTCGTGACTGTACAGTCGGCGGCATAAGTCGTGTCGCCACACCTGCTTCACCGAGACATGCAGTGTTCATGGACTCGAGAAATACACACGTTTTATACACCTAATAATCTCAAATCTATGAACATTGCGTGCCTCGGTGAAGCAAGTGAGGCGACAGGACTTTTGCCGCCGACTGTACATTAAGAGTAAAATCTAAATATACAGTGATAAAACCAAAGTAAACATGAACTGACTGACTGACTATTATTACTACTATAACCCACCTATGCCAAGTAGGTGTTTACCAGTGTGTGTAAAATCTAAATATACAGTGATAAAACCAAAATAAACATGAACTGACTGACTACCAACTATTGACTTACTTGTGCCACTCCAAGTAGGTGTTTACCAGTAAGTGTAGTTGAGAGAATAGTGAGTGGAGGTGTGGCAGGAGACCTCACATCATACATCACTACAGTACCATCACTCCAACCACCAGCCACCACACTCTTGTGCTGTGGGGGTTGGGGCAGGTTAATTAAGGGGGTGCGGGAGTAGAAGACAGGCTTAGGGGGGGTTGGGGGAATGAGGGAATAGGAGACAGGCTTGGGGGGGGTGCGGGAATAGGAGACAGGCTTGGGGTGGGGGGGGGTTGGGGGGTGCGGGAGCAGGGTACAGGGTTTGGGAGGTGCGGGAATAGGGGACAAGCGTGGGGGGAGGTTTGGGGTGTGCGGGAATAGGGGACAGGCTTGAGAGGGTGCGGGAGTAGGGGACAGGCTTGAGGGGATTTGGGGAGTGCAGGAATAGGGGACAGGCTTGGTGGGGTTTAGGGTTGGGGTGGGAGTAGGGGACAGGCTCGGGGGAATTAAGGGGGTGCGGGCTTGGGGGGGCTTAGGGTGTGTGTGGAAGTAGCGGACAGGCTTGGGGTGGGTAGAAAGCTTATCAACTATTCCCGCACAACTATTCCCGCACCACAATAACCCCACCAAGCCTGTCCCCCTTCTCCCGTACCCCCCAAGCTTGTCCCCTACTCCAAAACACCCTAAGCCCCCCCCCCAAGCCTGTTTCCAATTCCCGCACCCCCTTATCCGCTATGGTGCGGCTGATGTGATATACCGTCGGTACTTGAACTCCGGCTGTCGGTGTAGACCGCCATAGCTATTTTCCGGCATTTACGGCTATGTAGGGCGGGTTTTTCTTGTCAGTGGGCTAGCAAACAACATCACAATATCGATCGGCTATCCACTCAGTTGCCTCTTGGTCCTCACGAAGGCAGGGCAATTTTTAAGTATTTGCCCTTGTCCGAATTTGTGCTCTAATGATCGTAAGAAAATACCATAGTGAATATATGTGACCAGTGGCGTTGAGAGGTCAGTGGAATCACGTGGGTTATTGGCGCCCAGGGACAAAGTTGTTATGGCGCCCCAATAGGGGGCGTGATGGTGGGTGGTTGGGGAGCGAAACGAGCCTAATCAGCTGGGGGTTCTATAAGTACTCACAGAAGCAATTTAAAGCCACTTGGAAACGAAATTTTAAAATCTTTACTCCTTAAAAATTAATTAATCATCTAATTTATTTACGTGAATACTAATGAAGATGCCTACCCATTTCTAAACCCAAAGTAAAGTTTCATAATCAATATAAAGAAAAAATAAATTAAAATATGGCTTGAGTGCAGTAATCTTTTCAGGAAATGTTTAACTTCATTATTTCAGATTCACTTTGGTGTAAACAAAACAATTTAATTTTCCCCAACTTCAAATTGGCAATTGGTGCCCCCCTAAATGCTGCCCCCAGGGACATATGTCCCCCCCCAGCCCCCCCCCCCCCCTCCTCGCGACGCCATGGTGTAACAGACTGAGACCTTCCTATCTCTTGTTTGTTATGTAACTGAAATCACGTAAAGTGAATTTAATAAATTATAGAATGCCCGATAGATTTGCAGATGACCGACAATATTATCGTCTTTTTAAGTTAAATGAATACCTAATGGCTGTCTATTTATTGATATAATATTACAGTACAAATAAAAGCTTCAAGTAGTTGAGTAATATTTTCAACCTAACTTGCTAATAAGCTGAGGGCGAAAAAGTATCAAGGAGTTGGCAATACTGGTCATTGTCTCTCTACCAATGTTAGATTTATCGGCAATTCGGCATTATTATCGTGTTTTTTAGTTAATGGTTATTTTTTTTGTGTGGAACAGCATTATAATTTTGTTATTCATATGAATGTTGTGTAAGTTACTTTGTATGGTAAAGGGTTATCATAAAATTAAACGATACATATATGTTTTTCCAATAACGGTGATAGGGGTAGGAGAGGGAAGAGGGGCCTGATAAGTAACGGGTGAGAGAAGGTTTGTTTACATTTGTC
The DNA here is from genome assembly GCA_034508575.1 of Petrolisthes manimaculis. Classification (NCBI taxonomy): domain Eukaryota; kingdom Metazoa; phylum Arthropoda; class Malacostraca; order Decapoda; family Porcellanidae; genus Petrolisthes; species Petrolisthes manimaculis. The sequence goes on from JAWZYT010000514.1 coordinate 613,486, forward strand.
CCGTGAACGTTTCATTTGATTTCGTCTACCCACATACCTTCGAGCAAGGCCAAGAGATCTCTTGGCCTTGCCTTCGAGCATATCATATCACAGGTACCCACCCACACGTGAACGCGAATACGAAGCTTAGGGCGGATCGGAAAGGGTTAAGGGAGTAATTCACTTTTGTTACATTGGAGTGCCTTGATTCCTCCAAAGTAAGCCAGGAAATAGGACCATATGAGCAAAAAATAATGGTGTTCTGTTGCTTGGAATAGCTTGGAGGAAAAAATCAGTTGCTCCAGATAGATTTACCAACACTGTACACTCGTGATACATAATTTCTGACCAGAGTGTGAGGAGCAGAAAGTTTCGAGTCGCCTGGTATTGTTCATTTCCCCACCCAGTACACCTATAGAGGCTGAGTTCAAATGCAGGGTATGTGTATGTGTGTGTGTGTGGTGCCTGCCGTTCGTCTCTGGTCAGGGATTACGTATCACGATTGTACAGTTGCTAGCACTTATAACTGGTACATTCAGCGTTGTCAGTTCTTTAGTCATGTACCAATTATAAGTGCAGGGAATTGTACTTCCCCCTTAATTAACCAAAGGTAACGTTGTTGGTGGTAATGTTATAATAATACCTTAGGATGGAAGGCAATACAGGTGACACCACAAGGAGCTCTGTAGACTCTCTCTGGTGTGGCAGGGTTCTTTAAGGTGTACAGACATAACATTCCACCACTGCCACACCCACTGCAGGCTATTCCTTCACCACCTACAGAAAAAAGGACGAAAAGTAAAGCTAATGGAGATATGGAGAAAGTAAAAGGAGAAAGTAAAAGGAGATAGTAAAGGAGAAACAAGAACCAATTTGGATATATGAAGAAGGAAGAGAGAACAACAACTAATGATATAAGGGGGTGCGGGAGTAGGGGACAGACTTAGGGGGTGGGACTGGGGGTGTGCGGGAATAGGGGGCAGGTTAGGGTGGGTAGAAGCCTGTAACCTATGTCCGCACCCCCCTACCCCCCCTCCACACACACAAGCCTGTTCCCCAACTCCCGCAAACCCAAAAAAACCCTCGACCCCCCCAATCCCACAACCCCCGCACCCCCCCGCACCCCCTCAAGCCTGTCCCCCTATTCCCGCACCCCCTTAATTAATAAACTCACTAGGGGCATTGTGGGAAAGCCGAGTTCAAGCCATAGGAACTTCAACAACAACAGCAACAACTTCAACAACAACAACAACTTCAACAAAACCAACAACAACAAAAACATCAACAACAAAAACTTCAACTTCAACTTCAACAACAACAATAACAACTTCAACAACAACAACAACAACAACTTCAACTTAAACAACAACAACAATAAAGGCTTTGTTATGAAGTGAGGAAGAATGTAAATACTTATCAATTAATTAATCTCTGAGTTGGAAAGGGGGAAGGAAGAACATCAACAGAAACAATTCGGGACTGAACATTCGGGACTGAAAATGGAATTAGGTTGGAATATCAAAAAAGAGAACAGCAGAAGAGAAAAGTGGCTATCGGTTATTGTTATTATTGTTGGCCAAATTACTCATTATGAATTATTAATAACGTTTTCAGAGTGTACATTAGATTTCCAGTTTCTACCATTGTTGTTGTTGTTGTTATCATTATTATTATTATTGTTATTATTATTATTGTTATTATTATTATTATTATTTTTACTATTATTATTATTATTATTATTATTATTATTATTATTATTATTATTATTATTATTATTATTATTATTATTATTATTATTATTATTATTATTATTATTATTATTATTATTATTATTATTATTATTTTTACTATTATTATTATTATTATTATTATTTTTACTATTATTATTATTATTTTTATTATTATTATTATTATTATTATTATTATTATTATTATTATTCATTTCCCTGTTTTAAAACTATATTTACCATAGGCGATGACATATTTTACATATCTGACTATATATAACCTTATTATCAATATTTTATTATATATTGCAACCAAATGCTCTTATCAACAAGGAATTCATGTTCATAATTTAAGGGGGTGCGAGAGTAGGGGACAGGCTTGGGGTGGGGTTTGGGGTGTGTGGGAATAGGGGGACAGGCTTGGGGTGGATAGAAAGCCTGTTCCCTATTCCCGCATCCCCCTAACCCCACCCCACCCCCCATCCCCTAACCCCCCCAAGCTTGTCCCCTACTCCCACACCCCCTAACTCCCCCCAAGTCTGTCCCCCTGTTCCCGCACCCCCTTAATTAAAACTGTATTGGAGAAACTCAAAACGTTGACTAAACCCTCTGTGTCTACTGGGCATTGATTTGCTGCTCTATGCTAACACTGTGTTTGGACAGACATTATTATCTGATAGCTAGGTAAGAGTCACAGTAACTTGTTCGCTTGTCAATGCTACTACGGATTGCTCGAGTTCATAGGCTTTATAACCATTGCCCCGGTGGGTTAGCTGAAAATTTGATCATTATACTTGTACAGTTGGACACATGAATGGGTGGTACAGCCCAAGTGAAAGAGGGACAATTTCTCCCAATATCAAGTTCCTTAGTGCCAAATAGGAGATATCAGGGGCAGAAGTACCTGATAATAGACACTGGTTAGGTTAGGTTGGCTAGGCTAGGTTAGGTTAGGTTGGTAATTAGGAGGGGCAGAAGTCAGTATTGAGGATGGTAATAAATCTTTCCCCTGGGCTGTACCACCCATTCATGAGTCTAACTGTACGTTTTGCATGACGATGTGACAATACACAACAACAGTTAACTCTTACATTCTAATAGTATGTTTATAGAGCTTGCAAAGTTGTTACCCTAGCCTAGCTGATGGGGACACTATACTGTATCTATGGCCCCTAGTTTAAAAAAAATACTAAGGGCCCTTACTGGAGCTCTATGAATCCTCCAACATAATCCAGGCCACAGAACCCTTAAGTATTTCTCATAGGGAATCTTTTACCCGGAGTAGTTTGGAGAATTCATAGAGCTCCAGTAAGGACCTCTACATTTTTTTTTAAACTTCGGGCCTATGCTCTCAATTTTCTTATATGAAAAAATTGGGATTGGATGAACTAACCTGGTGAATAGGCAGCAGCAAAGAGATCCGTGTAGTGAGGACTCCAGCAGACATCAGCCAACACAAGACATCTGGACCGGTCATGATGGAACTTCCAGAGGGGCAGCAGGGAACCCTCAAGTGGCCGAAATTCATCACTGCCATCTTCCCAGTACCGGAAATCTGAAAACAAAACATGGTAAACTAAACAATTTTATCAGTGATGCCGATGCTTACGTAGTTTGATGAGAAGGCGGGTGTAGGGAAATATTCGATGCTGGATGGGATGGAATTATAATGAGGCTAGTGGGAATATAAACACAACACTGTAAGCATTTTGCCACTTCACCAATTCTGACAGGTACGTACAGTATGTTAAAGAGATAGATGCTTGATAGTGTATTATTGTAAGTAGTCTTTGAGACCATTTTATAAGGCCACTCCCAGCAGGCCTTGAGGTTGGTAGGCACCATATGGTATATACCAGCCTATGACAGATTTGTTTTGTTATAACGACAGGTGATATGTTAGGTAATCTTGTCACCAAATTGTAGGCAAATAGGTGAAGGTTGAAATGTGTGGATGGGAAGGAATCAAACATTGGGAATCTATTGTAAACTCGGTGTAATATCAAATTAACTATAAACACTGCTGGCTACTTATTAATGTCAAATGAACTATGAACACAGCTGGCTATTTATTAATCAATATTTTTACAACATAAAATTATCACCATTGTTAGGACAAAATCAGTTTTAACTAACTACTTACTGTACCTTGGGAGATATCGTCATAAATATTCTGTGTAACCATCCTCTCCACCACCTTGACGGCTCTACCCAAACCCACCAGACCTCGGTGTTTCTCTTTCTTCAAGGGAGGTGGTGGTACCAGACTGTCATAGGCTGGAGCCGGGGGGGTCTGCAAAATGGAACAATACAAAGGAATACAAAGGGAGGGAGTACAGGCAGGCAACAGGAGGTCCATAGTGTAGGAAGAATACAAAATCATACAAAGAGAGTATATACAGGCAACAATAGGAGGTCCATAGTGTAGGAAGAATACAAAATCATACAAAGAGAGTATATACAGGCAACAATAGTAGGTCCATAATACAGTGGCCCTTTACGAAGTTACCTGTTTATCTACGTTAATCTAGACTACATGTTGAAGGAAAGGATAGATACGTAAAGGGGTCTGTGTGTCTAGGTTTGCCAATCCTGATTCTGATACCTGAATCATTTCCACCAACTGAGATGTTAAAACTATATATATTACGGGGGTGCGGGAATAGGGGGACATGCTGGGGTGGGGGGTTAGCACTGTACTATCCCTCTTAACTCCTCCAAATTAGCACAGTACTACCCCTATTATCTCCTCCAAATTAGCACTGTACTACCCCCATTATCTCCTCCAAATTAGCACAGTACTACCCCCATTATCTCCTCCAAATTAGCACTGTACTACCCCCATTATCTCCTCCAAATTAGCACAGTACTACCCCTATTATCTCCTCCAAATTAAGGGATCTCTTTTGTTGGAGTGTTTGGAGGAATCTGCAGTGCTTTTCCAAATCACTAAAAATAAATAACTCTCTCGTGCAACAAACACAACAAAAACAAATAACCCTAAAACACTATTAAACTTTTCTGAGTGCATATTGCAATTACTCTATATTATCCTTAAGTACAGCCACAATCAAATAACCACCGACACTTTCCTTCCACCGTGCAAATAAATCAATATCGAAATATAATCGTGCAACAACATCTTACGTCAACTCAACCCCCTCCATTATTATTATGAGGTGCTGCAAAATCATACACGTGTTGTTATTTATTACCAAGATATTTACTACAATGAAAGGAAAGTGTCGGTGGATATTATCATTATTATTATTATTATTATTATTATTATTATTATTATTGTTATTGTTATTGTTATTGTTATTGTTATTGTTATTGTTATTGTTATTGTTATTATTATTGTTATTGTTATTGTTATTATTATTATTATTATTATTATTATTATTATTATTATTATTAGGGGCTGCAAAATCATACACGTGTTGTTATTCACTACCAAGACATTTACTACAATGGAAGGAAAGTGTCGGTGGATATTTGATTGTGGCTGTACCAAAACCATACTATCATTTTCAAAGTCCTGCAGACGACGAACTTAATTTATTGGATAGTGACATAATAACAAATAACACTGCCATAAAAGATATTTTTTATTTGATTGATGGATATTAGGCGCTGCATCATCGAGGTCCTATAGCGCCAGAAAAAGGTGATAGAGAGGTGTGACAGCAAGCAGGAAGGAAGCAGAAAGAAAAGAGGGAAGAACTGAAAGATGGGAATCATTTAGTCTGGTCTCTCACTAGCGACCTTCTTAACATGGGAAGCCCTCTATCACGGAAATCGGGGCAGAGCAGGGACCGGAGCCCCCTCTAGTCTAGCTCGCCAGGTCTCAGAGACACGCAATCCCCCCCACCACGTCAAGGCGGTTCCCGTTAGGGGGGTCATAAAAGAGAGAGAGAGAGAGAGAGAGAGAGAGAGAGAGAGAGAGAGAGAGAGAGAGAGAGAGGGAAGAAGGGAGAAAATTAAATTGCTAGGTAGGGCTATTTTTACCCATTAATTACTAAACAAGACTAAGGAAGGAAGGGTTAGTATTGATGGCCTCTCTCTCTCTCTCTCTCTCTCTCTCTCTCTCTCTCTCTCTCTCTCTCTCTCTCTCTCTCTCTCACACACACACACACACACATACAATTTCCTTCACAAACACAGTCTCTCTCTCTCTCTCTCTCTCTCTCTCTCTCTCTCTCTCTCTCTCTCTCTCTCTCACCTCATCCCTGGTCGTGTCCCTATCCCTCTCTCTCTCCTCGTCTCGTTCTCTCTCGTTACTTTGGAAGGTCTGGTCGTACACTTCACTGTAAGCTTCATGAATCTCTGCCGGTCCCGTGTTGGCAGAGAAGCAGTTACTTGGTGGAGGCTCTGTCTGTGCTCCTTGGCTCTGTAAAATCAAAACAAAACAACAAAGAGATTATTATTAACCATACACACACACACACACACACACACACACACCATCTGTTTCTATGGCAATTATCTACGTGTATCTGATAAGTGTCTTTCCGTTTGTATAACTCTTTATTTTTGTATAACTGTTTATTTAGCTGCTGATTTGTTCGTGTAAAATATTTCCAGTACACTCGATAAAAATGTATTATCTACCTGTATCTAAGTGTCGGTTGGTCTGTCTGCTGGCTTGAGGAACTTCAACAACAACAACAACAATGTTTGTATAACTGTTTGTCCCCATATCAGTTAACATTAACCCATACAGTTCCCAGGATAGACGGTCTACCTTCTTGGTAAATCTCAAAGTCATGGCCAGGAATGATGTTTCTGAGTTTTCACTCCTCATAGATTTCCAAACAATAATGTTTCAGTGTAGCCTACTCGTTTATTTACTTTGGTGAAGGTCGAGTCTCGACTCTATGATGGGGTTGAGCTATTCGTGCTCTGGTTGCATCATTTCTTGGAGGAGTTTTGTCTGAGAGAGAACATTTCTTCATCCTTTTCGGCAGTGTGGCAAGACTCATTGCTTCAGCTTTATCCTGTGTAGCGATATCGTGATGGTTCTCTGGCAATTAGGGTTGCCATGTTATCAATACAATCATGGTAGCACCAAGTACCTACCCTATCATATTTCATTCCTTTATTTTTAAATACTCTTCTCTCATCAGGGCTGGTAACCATTCCTTTATCTTTCTGTTTCCTCCTCTTCATCAAAGATAGGCACAGGATTTTTGTAACTGGGTCGTACGTTCTTGGTTGGTGTCATTCCTCGTGGATGTCACCTCATAGAGAGGTTTCCTTGGATGGTGAGGCCCCTCCCTTCCCTTCAGCCAACACGTAAGAAGGAGGACAAGATCAATAAACAACACAGGTCTCTCCGATGCCCTGCCATATTTCACCTTCTCTATACAACATGACGTCAAGGAATGGAGTCTGGTGCACCAGCTTCATCACCTGTGACAGCATTCAGTGTCTATTGACCCAAAGCAGAGAGGTACTGTATAATCTCTCAGCCTTGTATTGATCCATCAACTAGGAAGGATCTTCGTATTATGTACACTACATTCGTGAAATATTACAAGACCTTTAATATATTTTAAATTGAAAATTTTCAAAAGAAATCCCAGAAAATAAAAATACAGATGAATAAACTGGTTGAATACAAGTAGGCTAAGATTCTAAATAACCTGCTCCTCATTGGAAAAAAATCCTACCAAAATACATTGCCAGATCTGTTACCGTAATATAGCTGATGAAAATTTGGAATAATGATGTTATGTTACTTATGTACAGTTGCAGTCAATAATAATCATCCACATATGGGTATCTCAAACAATTTGCTGTCTAATGTTTTCACGTTCACATATGATATTATTGTTTGAAGTAGTATGTAGCTGCTTGTATTGAATCAAAAGATGGTAGTTAACCTATTTATTGGAATGTTTATCAGCTAAGGAACAGAGGGAAGATGTCAAACTCTAACGTGAGATACCCCTATATGGATGATTATATTTGACCGTGGCCGTATATATTATACAGTATACCTTACAGACATCATGTGTAACTACAAAATCTATAATATTACTGATTATGATAATGTTTTGTGATATTATCATAATTTATTATTAGTAATGATCAGTGAACAGGCTGGGAGAGAACAAAATTATTCATAGATCCGAAGACCCCAAACTGCGACCACGATCACGGAAAGTTTGATTTAAAAAAAACATAATCCAACTGACAGAGCCAGCGATTAGCACGAGTCTTAAAGCCGCTAACTCCTACACCCTCAAAAACAGAATTAGCTAACCCATTCCACGTTGCAGTTAAACAAGGTATGAATGATCTTTTAAACTGAGACGTCCTACACACTGGAATACTTAGCACGTTACGATGGGCCGAGGCTGCACCACGAGTGACACGACCAGCTACAAATGGTGCAGGAAGCATCTCATTCAAAGGATGCAGGCGGTTAGACCAGATCTTGTAGTACATACAAAGCGCCGACACACTACGCCTGTGCTCAAGATCACAGATTCTACCCCCTCCCGCAATAAATTCCGCACATCTAACCACTCTATCCAACAACATTAAGTGACAAGAAGCAGCCGATCCCCATACTGGAGAACAATATTCAAGAATTAAAGGACCCTGTGATGTAGTCAGAGAATTGGAGATAAATGAGTCCTTCAAATATTTCGTGGCATAGTCAGGAGGAATCAGAAGCCTCCAATTTTCAAACACGATCAAAGGGATTTTAATGGTAGAAATAACTACTGAGATGAAAGATACCCTGAGGTGGAATCCAAAGAAATGACTTAGCGATGTGTTGGTAATACTGAGTCACATAGTAAATAACTAACTTAGCGATGTGTTGGTAATACTGACATATTAAATAACTAATATATAGATAAGTTGGAAGATAATACTACCATAACTTACTCGTAGTGGAAATCTGTTGGTCTGGGAAACTCGCTCACTGAAGTTGAAAGGATTGTGTTGTGATTCAAGTCTTGCTAGTTCCTCCTCACTAATCATATCTCGGTACACTTCAGCCATCAAACGTCGTCCTTCTGTCACCTCATCTACTTCATCTGCAAGGGATAAGAATTTTACTACAGCTTGTCTCTATGCAAGTATATCAAGTCGTTTGTATACTCAGGTATAGAAGGATGCTATATAAGGTGCGTTTATGAATGCCCCTGCGGCTTGAGGCGGTCTTGAGTCTGGCTAGACTAGATGCTGGGACATTCAAAAACAGCCCAGCTGGACCGCGGGAGACTGACTACAACAACAACAAAGATGGCGGAAAATAGATATTTTCAATTTTACGACTCTTCCCTCTCGGAGGAATGAATATTATTATTAACTTTTATTATTAACTTTTAATTGAACCTTTATGTTCAGTGTGTTTACCTTGTTGTGACGTCACTATCCGCCTTGAGACTGAATCTAACCTGCTGCTCCACAACTGGCTCGACTTGACTAGACCTGGACTCGAGGCGGACTAGAGTTTGAGACATGCAAAATACACGATTGGGCGTCAGCCTCGAGGCGGTCTTAAGATTGGGGCATTCATAAACGCGACTTTCCTATATATCATCACATGGAATTTATGCTATGATGAACCACTGACTTAATCTAACAAAGTACAACCACCATCAAATAACCACCGACACTTTTCTTCCATCGTACAAAATAAATTAGTATCATATCAAACTATAATCTTGAAACACCTTATGTTAACTCAACCCCTTCCATTATTATTATGAGGCGCTGCAAAATCATACACGTGTTGCTCTTTATTACCAAGATATTTACTACGATGGAAGGAAAGTGTCGGTGGATATTTGATTGTGGCTGTACAAGGAGAGGACACTGCCACTTGTATAAACCCAGTGCTCATCTCTCTGGGAATAGGAAAGTCAAGAATGACGTTCTCATCCGATGGACAGTAAACAACACGGGACATTCAAGCACAATATGACTCGACTTATAAGTATGTAATGCTGTAGAAACCGTGATGTAGCTAAGGAATATTAAGTTAGTCAATGAGAGAAAGTAATTGAAGATATATTCTGAACTATATAACAAAAATGTAAGGAAAGGAGAATTTGGATGACAATGAACATAGAAAAAGGTTATGGAGAGAAATGATAAAGGTTTACACAAATATCAATCTGACCTTTAATGGTGTTACTGATGAACTCCTGTTGATCTCTGAGAATGACCCGGGATGGTAGCGTGAGGAGGTTGAAGGTGAGATCATCGTCCAATATGTGTTGGTAGATGCCAGAGGTCAGGTCGTACCTCACCTCATTTTGAACACAACCACTTTTGGATGTGAGTTTGATGATGATCTCTGGTTCCCTGGTTCCCTGCTGTTTGTGGAGGGGGTCAATTAAGGAGGTGCGGGAGTAGGGGGACAGGCTTGAGGGGGTGCGGGAATAGTGGGACAGGCTTGAGAAGGTGCGGGAATAGTGGGACAGGCTTAATTGGGGGGTGCGGGAATACTGGGGCAGGTTTGGGGGGTGCGGGAATAAGGGGATAGGTTTGAAGGGGGGGGGTAGAAAGCTTGTCCCCTATTCCCGCACCCCCCTAACCCCCCAAGCCTGTCCCCCTACTCCCCTTGCTTCCTATTGTGTTTGAAAATTGAAGGTTTCTGCTGATTCCTCCTGACCATGCCATGTAACAAGCTCCTTACATATAGGTGAGGTTTCGTGGCAATATTTGAAGGACTTATTTATCTCTAATTTTCTGATTACAGCACAGGGTCCCTTAAGGTCACAATGGGGTAGGAGTGAATTAAAAGATCTGTTTGTTTACATAATTTTTAATTGGTTGAATATAATCATTCTTTGGTCACCAGTGTATAATTTAGCTGATGTACAAATTACGTGGGTAAAGTTAAGTCACTTGGGGTTAAGTGAAAACATTATTTTGAGGTTAAGTGAGCTTATGTTATTTAATATATCACCATTTAATTTCATCTACCTGTTCTCAAGTGACTGAATCATTTCATCTCACACTTTGGTTAACTCAGTAAAGAAATTTGCAATTTTCACAGTAGATTTCATCCAATAAGAGGAATGATTATTATCCAACATTTTTCCTGTATTTGCAAATCTGTGTAAAAAGTCCAGGTCACAGTATCTATCTTCCTGCAAGAAATAACATTGTCAGGATACATACAAAAATGTTTAAATATGATCCGATATAAAAATAATGCAAGTATGAAAAAAGAAAGTAAATAAAAGCAAGAATACATTTTTATCATAATACATGGGCGGCAATAATTAGTTTATGTTTTCTATCTACATGCAGTTGGTAAAAATTTAATTAATTAATAAAAGAGATTGCAACATTGAACAATAAATATGTCTTGTGATATGATCACTTAATAAGGGGAAAGTTTTGTGTTGGTAAATCTGGAGCAACTGAATTCTCCAAAATATTTCAAGCAACAGAACACCATTAGTTTTTGTTAATCTGCTCGTGTTTCCTAGCATACTTTACACTGCAGTGGTTCCAAACCCAAGGTCGTGACCCCGAATGAGGGTCGCATGGGAGTTCCTGAGGGTCGTGGGATGACTACAAAATTAATAACACATAAAAATAAAAAGAGAGAGAGAGAGAGAGAGAGAGAGAGAGAGAGAGAGAGAGAGAGAGAGAGAGAGAGAGATTAGAAGTAAAACTAATTCAAACATAATTAGTAACATTATAATCGTCATTCAAATTGGAGCAGGAAAATAGTTGTGAATAAATAGTACGATAAATGAAGGTACCATAGAACAAAATATATACGAGTATTTATTAATCAGTAACTTATGATAAAATGTATCAACCTTTTTTCAAATGGATAAAACTAAAATAATACTGAAATAATATTTTATCCTTGAGTGTCGTCAGACCAAATTAAATTTGTGTTCAGGGTCACGCCAAAAAAAGTTTGAGAAACACTGAGTTGGAGAAATTAAGGCACTCCAGTGTACCAAAAAAGTATTACCCTTTTAAATTATATGATAAAAGAAGATTACGTGCAGCCTTCTCTGATGGTTTATCACGTAGCTTTATTGGCTTGAAATACTAACAAAGTAATGTACAGTCGGCCTCAGGTATTCGTATACACCACTGTCACATCAAGGCTTCCTAACAACCAACAAATGTACAGCCATGGCTGATAGTGCTTGACCAGGGTCCAAGGAGTGTTGGACAGCAACTGAACAGAGTTCGAACAATTGAATTTTCCAAACCATTCACAACGTTGAGAGAGGTTTAGAAGACTCACTTTACGAACTCTCTTCAGTTGCTCTCCAACCTTCCTTGGACCCTGGTCAAGCACTATCAGCCATGGCTGTACTACACTCGTGATACATAATTTCTGACCAGAGTGTGAGGAGCAGAAAGCTTCGAATCGCCTGGTATTGTTCATTTCCCCACCCAGTACAGTACACCTATAGAGGCTGAGTTTGAATGCAGGGTATGTGTGTGTGTGTGTGTTGCCTGCCGTTCGTTTCTAGTCAGGGACTACGTATACCGAGTGTACAGTCGGCGGCAAAAGTCCTGTCGCCTCATCTGCTTCACCAAGACATGCAGTGTTCATGGACTCGAGAAATACACACGTTTTCCACACCTAATAATCTCGAGTCTATGAACATCGCGTGCCTCGGTGAAGCAAGTGAGGCGACAGGACTTTTGCCGCCGACTGTACATACTTTAATTTTCATTCACCAAAAGTTTCTAATAATGTTATTTGGGTATCAGTCAGCAGTATAATTGTCCTTACAGTATGTGCAGAATAAAGACCACTGTTAACCAATGCTCTGTGTACGGATTCCTTAGACCGACTTTACGGTTGGTCACAGGAATTCTTAACACGCCTAGGCTATATGGAAAGAGAGATTATTATTCTGGAAGTACTGGAATGAATGTATTACCAAGAGACTCAGTGATTGCTAAATAACAAAACTAATAATAATGTTATATTACAGTTACATAGTCTTACAATTTTTGTATCTTGTAAACCCTCGTAAACAACTGAGTGTGTACGAATCTCTGAGGCTTACTGTACCAGGGACTCCTCTGGCCGGCTGAGTTATAATACCCGTAGTTTTAAAACATTACTGGAGCTCTATGAACTCTCCAAACTAATCCAGGCAACAGATTCCCTATTCAAAACACTGAAGCGTTTTGTGGCCTGGATTAGTTTGGAGGGTTCATAGAGCTCCAGTAAGGGCCCTCAATTTTTTTAAAACTACGGGTGTAATAGTTTGAAAGCAAGCTGAGGCTCAGGTATATTAAATAGAGTATTGAGTTTATATTGAGGGACGAAGAAAGGCATAAAGATGACTTCACTTGGATAATATAATGTCTTATAGTTTGTAAAGGAATTCGCCATATTATGTCTTGATGAAACTTGAGAGCATTTATTATCATTATAAGTGCAAGGAGAATATAAGAAACAGTAAATGACACTTGTATAAAGAAAGGAAAGTGAATCATTTGTCCCAAGTAAATAACTGTACACATCATTGCCTCTCTTCCACCCTCATCTTACCTCCCCCTCCTCCAAGAGTTCCTCACGCCTCCTCAAGCGGAGTCTGGGGGCCATTCGAGCCAGCATTGTTTATGGGAAGTCTGTTTTCATCATCAGTCCATGCACAGGGAGACAACAACCACCAAGTGCAAGTTAGTTAGTTAGTGCATATTATTTGTAGCAAGTTATTAGTCACATACCGTATTGGATATTATTTGTAACAGGTTAGTCACATACCGTACTGGATATTATTTGTAACAAGTTAGTCACATACCGTACTGGATATTATTTGTAACAGGTTAGTCATATACCGTATTGGATATTATTTGTAACAGGTTAGTCATATACCGTACTGGATAAATTTGTAACAGGTTAGTCATATACCGTATTGGATATTATTTGTAACAGGTTAGTCATATACCGTATTGGATATTATTTGTAACAAGTTAGTCACATACCGTATTGGATATTATTTGTAACAAGTTAGTCACATACCGTATTGGATATTATTTATAACAGGTTAGTCATATACCGTACTGGATATTATTTGTAACAGGTTCAGGCAATGTAGTAAATATCATACTTTCTTTGGCAGAAGGTAAATCTGAAACAATCGATTCCTTCAAACTACTCCAAGCAACAGGTTTTTTGTCGGTGACATTCAAGAACATAGAAACTAATAGGCAACCTTCTTTTAAATGCTGAAATGCTACGCTGTGTGAAACAAGAGTGTAATACATTTAGCAGCAATGTCCCAACAATACCGAATAACTTACCAAAGGAAAGTATAAATTCACCAGTTGGGGAATCACATTGCTATCCATTCAATATATAAAGCTGGACCAGAGTTTATGAAGAAATCACAATAACAAAGTTCCATCTTTATAAGTAAGCTACAAAGCATTTAATATAAACAACAACATAATTATTGACCAACTACATATCATGTACTTTTGGTCTGAGAGTAACAACCAAAATCCAGATGTTCTTCATAATATCCGATCCTGATTGATTAAGGTATTGTATGTTGTTTAGTAAAGAAAGCATATATAGCTACTTATAATGTACCATAGTGTAGTTTTATTATACAGGCAAATTAGAATGACAATTTTTGTATTATATATATATATATATATATATAATATATATATATATATATATATATATATATATATATATATATATATATATATATATATATATATATATATATATATATATATATATTCGTTTAAATGCAAAGCGTTTATAAAAGCCAACTTACATATTATTCATTCATTTTAACAAACAAACAATAAACAAAGGATTCTCGGCTAGCCTAGACTCACAATTATAACACAATCTACCTACGAACTTTTAATGAGAAACAGCGTTATATGAAACCTTATTATTCAAAGCGTATTTAAAATTCCTATTACCATTATAAAAAATAACTACATTGAAATAGCAAGTTTTGTTGTGCATATATAATGAATTGAATAGCATGTCACATTTGCTATTAGTTTAAGTTCAGCATAGAAGTATTAATATATTTTCATTGACAGAAACAGTCACACCTGATTTTTTTTTCCGTACCAGGTAGTGAGGTAAAATATAAATGGATTGACTGACTGATATTAGGCACCGCAACAACGAGGTCATATAGCGGCAGAAAAAAGTGATAGAGAGGTGTGACAGAAGAAAGGAGGGAAGGAGGAGGAAAGAGAAAAGAAATATTAGTTCAAAAAAAAAAAATTATATATATATATATATATACATAAAATAAATAAAAATATACCGGCATATGACATTGTATAAAAACATAAAAATAAAAACTTAATTGCTCCGTGGCACAGTAATTGGCTTCATTAATCTTGAGGCGGGTTCATATTTCTCCCCCGTTTCTTGTTATTATATACTGCAGCAGCAACAACGCCTACTACTCCCCCTACTCCAACACCCCCTCTAAACCCACTAAAGCCTGTCTCCTACTCCAGCACCCCCCCTAAACCCATTAAAGCCTGTCCCCCTACTCCCGCACCCCCTAACCCCCCCAGAAGACTGTCCCCCTATTCCTGCACCCCCCAAACACCCCTCTAAGCCCCTCCAAGTCTGTCCCCCTACTCCCGCACCCCATAACCCCCCCACAAGCCTGTCCCCCTACTCCCGCTCCCCCCAACCCCCCCCCCCCTCCAAGCCTTTCCCCTACTCCCGCACCCCCTTAATAAATGCAGTTAATATATTGGAGGATATTAATAATTAGCCTATCGTAACAAACTGAGAGAGAGAGAGAGAGAGAGAGAGAGAGAGAGAGAGAGAGAGAGAGAGAGAGAGAGAGAGAGAGAGAGAGAGAGAGAGAGAGAGAGAGAGAGAGAGAGAGAGAGAGAACAAAATTAACATAAATCTATCATGGGCCGGAAAGATGATTTTTATAAACTTAATATTAATAGAGCAAATAATTAAATAAAGTGAGAAAAACAATTAAATATTATTATTATTATTAACATTATTATTATTATTATTATTATTAATATTATTATTATTATTATTAATATTATTATTATTATTATTAATATTATTATTATTATTATTATTATTATTATTATTATTATTATTATTATTATTATTATTATTATTATTATTATTATTATTATTATTATTATTATTATTATTATTATTATTATTACACGATTTACTAAAGTAAGTGTGCATTATAACTTACATACATTTGCAACACTTATCTCACTAAGCATTACAAGTAGACAACACAAAAGGACACTACATTGTTTGTTATGCATCCAAACACAACACAACACAACACAACACAACACAATACAATACAACACAACACAACACAACACAACACAATACAACACAACACAACACAACACAACACAATACAACACAATACAACACAACACAACACAACACAACACAACAAAACACAACACAACACAACAACCAAATTACTAGTCTACACAACAAAACAACACAACAACACAACACAACACAACAAAACAACAAAACAATACAGCACAACACAACACAACACAACAACCAAATTACTAGTCTACAACACAACACAACACAACAACACAACAACAACACAACACAACCAAATTACTAGTCTACACAATAAACCAACAAAACAACAACACAACACAACACAAAATAACAAAACACAACATAACACAACACAACACAACACAACACAAAACAACAAAACACAACACAACACAACAACACAACACGGGTTCACAACACAGTCAAATCACACCCTAAGTTACGTTACACTACATTATCATGCTATCCCTCTTCATCCCTGAGTAACACACTATAGTACCCAACATATTTTCTTTATTATCTAAACAAGGAAATTGTGTGGCACGAAGATCACGCTATGTGTACTGCAGTCCAAATATATATATGGTTGCTCACATAATTTTGGTAACGGGCTTCACGAAAACCTAACATAGAATAAATAGAAAAAAGTAATGACACGTAACATTTATAAAACTCACACCAATAAAATATCCGCCGGTGCGACAATCTCTCTCTCTCTCTCTCTCTCTCTCTCTCTCTCTCTCTCTCTCTCTCTCTCTCTCTCTCTCTCTCTCTCTCTCTCTCTCTCTCTCTCTCTCTCTCTCTCTCTCTCTCTCTCTCTCTCACTGTTATCAGGGTGGACAACGGCAGTATCACTAGAGCGTTGAATCCGTTGATCAAGTCAGTTTCTTCTGATTAGATTCACGCTATTATTTTCATTGGTGTACATGATTGATATAGTTAAATACATCAAGGCCTGAAAGTGATGAAACCTTTATAATTTTAAGGGCTCCTGTAACGTAGTCTGAAAATTGGAGGTATACGAGTCCTTCAAACATTGCCACTAAACACACACTCCTATATGGAAGGAGCTTGTTTAGTGGTATAGTCAGATGGATTCAGAAGTCTCCAATATTCATACACGATCACAGGGTCCTAACCTCTCATATGAATAGTAAAATATTTGGAGAACTTCATTGTATAATTATGGTTGCAGGTATAAACAAAGAAACCGTCTATATGTATTAAAGATCAGATAATAAAGATATTGTTGAGTAGTATTTTCATTACTATGCATATTATGTATTGATATTAAATAGGAATACTAAGTACAACTCGTTATATGTAATTTCTGACCAGTGTGGTATTGCTTATTTCCCCACCCAATGCACATATAGAGGCTGAGTCCGAATGCAGATTATGTGTGTATGGTGCCTGCCGTTCGTCTCTCGTCAGATATTACGTATCACGAATGTACAGTCATTATAAAAATCATGCACAAAAAACATGTGGTCAGTATCTAACATGTGGTCAGTATCTAACAGAGACTAAACTCAAAATCTCTCTCTCTTGATGTTGACTAAACTGACGCTCAATATGATACCGCCGTAAGCCAGGTGTGTGCCAGGGAACAATTTACAAGTTTATGAGTTGAGAAAGTCTTGAGGAAGGAAGATTAGAAAGATTAATAAGTCTCTATGATCGTCGCTTGTTTTTTAAGGGGAGATTCTCTTGTTGGTGAATTGGAAGGTCTGTGATTTGGGGGAGGCAGGAGTAGGGGGACAGACTTGGGGGGGGGAGGGGCTTTAGGGGGTTCCGGGGTGTTTTGTGTGGGTCGAGGGTTAGGGGCTTGGAGGGGTTTGGGGGGTGCTGGAGTAAGGGACAGGCTTGGGGGTGCATGCTAGGGAGTGCTGGAGTCGGGGATATGCAGGCTTGGGGGAGTTAGGGGGGTGCGGGAATAGGGGACATATTTCTACCCACCCCAAGACTGTCCCCATATTCCTGCACCCACCAAGCCTGTCCCCTATTCCCGCACCCCCTTCATTAATTTTTTTAATGACATGCAGACCTTTATATCACAATTCAAATTAATGATGTTGTTGTTGTTGTTGTTGTTTTGTTTACAGTACGATGTGTTGTTGTCCAATATGTCGGATTTTACTGTAAATGTATACCCAAAGTTTGGTTTACGCTTTATATAACTGAAGGGGGAAGTTTTGTATTGGTAAATCTGGAGTAACTGAATCCTCCAAACTATTCCAAGCAACAGAACACCATTAGTTTTGCTCTTCTGGTGTTGTTTCCTGGCATACTTTGGAGGAATCAAAGCACTCCAATGTACCAAAAAGAATTACCACCTTAATGGCAATGCATAAGGAAGGAAGCATAATACATGAAATTAATTTAGAAGGCAAATCTGTAAACAACAAAGACCATTTCACAGCATCAAAACCTTTATACTTCAGTAATTGTCAAGATATATATAGTGAAAAAATAATAATGATTCGTACCAATATATATATATATATATATTGGTCTCACTTGCCACCTGGTTACACAAACATATATATATATATATATATATATATATATATATATATATATATATATATATATATATATATATATATATATATATATATATATGTGCAAATAAATCACTTGGTGGCACGTGATCCAGGAATATGCGTAAATCCACAAGGAAGGAAAAATAAACACGGAGTCCCACGCGCTTTCGTGTATTCACATCTTCAGGGGAAAAAACAGAATGTAAAAGAATGGTTGCTGAGAGACACCTTATATACAGATACACTTAATAACAAATTGGCAACCTAAAGGTGTTGCCACTGCGAGTTCAAAGCAATATATACACACCCATGCATATGGTGCTAAAAAGGATTTACCTGACATGACCTCTAAACCTAAGATTATCCTCAGTCATTAAGGAATAGCAGTAGGACTTATCTTATTAACAATCTTGTCTATGATGAAACTATCCAACTTATACATACCATTGTTTAAATTCATATTAATATTTTTTGTGTGTTTAATCAAACTTGACTCTATGATGTTTCTATTTACGGATGAATTACAAGACATGATTGACGAGGCATTATCCCAATCAATACAATGATTATTGTCTCTCTGAAGATGTGAATACACGAAAGCGCTTGGGACTCCGTGTTTATTTTTCCTTCCTTGTGGATTTACGCATATATATATATATATATATATATATATATATATATATATATATATATATATATATATATATATATATATATATATATATATATATATATATATACAGTAATCTCTCAATTATCCGGCGTATAGCAGCCGAGACCGTGTCGGATAATGTCGAAAGACGGATAAAGCATCACTACTCCCCCCCCACCCCGCCCGCCTGTAGCTCCTTCCAGTGGCAATGCTAATAACATTAATAATAAACCTCAGTGTATGACAATTGGTCAATCAATCACCAAAATTGTCCCTGAAATTTTTATAAACCATAGTATCACTTGTTTCCTTCTCCTTTCTCTTTCTGAGAAATGACTTCCTTCTTTGTAAATGCACCACCTGACACAACACACTCTAGT
>JAWZYT010000515.1:5000-15000 GCA_034508575.1 Petrolisthes manimaculis
CATGTATAGGTTCAAGTATGTAGATGGTATTTGATTCTCTTATGAGGACATGGACTAATTAAAGTTTACAGGGACAAGGTGATCTGATTCTGTTATGATGACATGGTGTAGATGAAGTTTATAAGGACAAGGTTAGGTTAGGTTAGGTTATGATGACATGGTGTAGTTGGTATTTCCTTTCCGTCACATGTAACCTCTTGGTCTGGTGGTGGTGGGGGAGGGGGCTTAATCAAGGGGATGGTATACACACACACATACACACGTACACACACATACACACACACACACACACTCATACACACATACACACAAACACACACACACACACACACAAACACATGCACAAACACTTATACACACACACGCTCTCTCTCTCTCTCTCTCTCTCTCTCTCTCTCTCTTGATGGTGGGTGAGGTTGCCAAGTGTTGTTTTAGTATTCTCAGAGATACTATGAGTCACCCACAACACACACACACATACACATACACACACACACACACACACACTTCTTTACATACATACATACATACACACACCCTTCTTTACTCACTCAACCTCTACTATAAGTGTATACGGAATGAGAGTCAATGTTTCTCTCCCTGTGATAATATTCCATTCTTCTCTCTCCAAGTGTAAACGGAATAAAGAGAACTACGGTATTCAATATTTTTTTTTTTCGTATGATATTCAGCTGTCATTCTTTCTCCTCCTTCATCTATGTATTTCCCTCCTTCTTTCCTTCCTTCTTTCATTCATTCATTCTTTCATTCATTCCCTCCTTCTTTCCTTCCTTTCTTCCTTCCGTTATTCCTTCCTTCCTTCCTTCCTTCTTTCCTTCCTTTCTTTTCCTCTCCTACCTCTCCTTCCTATCTGTTATCTTCCTCTCCTCCTCCTCCTCCTCCTCCTCCTCCTCCTTCTCCTGCTCCTCCTCCACCTCCTCCTTTCCTCCCTCTCCTTCCACAAACACTTATATTATTCCCTTTCATCAATGTTTTCCTTTTAATAATCATCATTTTTAAGTCTTCGTGATTCATTCCAATTCTGCCTCTCTTATTATTAATTTATGGAGCACCAAATGTCCTCTTTACTCACACCTATCTTCACGTCTCATGAATCTCTCTCTCTCTCTCTCTCTCTCTCTCTCTCTCTCTCTCTCTCTCTCTCTCTCTCTCTCTCATTGTTTATCCATTTAATTCTTCTTCTTCTTCTTCTATGCTCATCATCATCTATTTATTTTTCTATACTCTTATACTTTACTTGTTCTGTATCTTTATATCTCATTCTCCTTCGTTTCTTCTCTCTGTTTATTACGTCTCTATCTCTCCCATCACTCACTTAATGTCGTCTCTTTATTACCTCTCATACTGTTTCCTCACTTAATTACGTCTCTATCTCTCCACTCACTTACTGTCGTCTCTTTATTACCTCTCATATTCTTTCCTCACTTAATTAATTACGTCTCTATCTCTCCCTCATACTATTTCTCCACTTATTCCTTAATTAAGCACCAGGGAGGGAAAGGGGAAATACATAATAGCTGAAACACAAAAATATTAGTAATGTTAGACGATTGCTACTGTTGTTTCTGATTCTGTGAGATTTGTTTCACGAGTATACAGTCATCAGCCAAAGACCTCTCCAGTGTCCTCTCTCTCTCTCTCTCTCTCTCTCTCTCTCTCTCTCTCTCTCTCTCTCTAACTCACTTTCCTGCCTCGTCTGTATCCCTCCTTCCCTTCCTTCCTTCCCTCCCTTCATACCCTTTTTTCTTCCCTCCTTCCCTTTTTTCTTCCTTCCTCCCCTGCCCTTTTTTCTTCCCTTCTCCCCTTCCCTTCCTCTCAAAAAACTCACAAACAAAGGCTATTTTCTCTCATCACCTCCGTCACTCATAAACCCTCACTCTCTCTCTCTCTCTCTCTCTCTCTCTCTCTCTCTCTCTCTCTCTCTCTCTCTCTCTCTCTCTCTCTCTCTCTCTCTCTCTCTCTCTCTCTCTCATGAAGGTATGCCAACACTCACTTATGTGCTAAAAAATTTATGGTTCATCCATTTCTGGTATGAGGAAATAGAGGTCGTTGGGAGAGGCAGGGAGACAGGTAGACAGGCAGGCAGGCAGGCAGGCAGGCAGGCAGGCAGGTAGGTAGACAGAGACAGACACACATACATAGACAGACACATACAGACACACATACACAGACAAACAGACAGGGAAACAGACAGGCAGACAGGCAGACAGACAGACAGAGATAAACACAAAAACAGACAGACATACAGGTAGACAGACAGAAACAGACAGACAGACAGACAGACAGACAGACAGACAGGCAGGGCAGGACAGACAAGGATAAGAGAGGAAACTAGTCCTGGAAAAGTCAGTGTAGGACAGGTAAGGACAAGGGTAAAGAGGGGAAGGTCAAGACAGAACAGGCAAGGTCAAAGTAGTACAGGCAAGGTCATGGTAGTACAGGCGAAGTCAAGGTACGACAGGCAAGGTCATGGTAGTACAGAAAAGGACAGAGTAAGAAGGGCAAGGTCAGGGAAGAACAGGGAAGGTCATGGTAGTACAGACAAGGTCAAGGTTGGACATGCAAGGTCATGGTAGTACAGGGAAGGTCAGGGAAATGCAGACAGGCAAGGTCAGAGCAAGGATAGGAGGCATGACAGAGGACAACAAAAACACGAAAAAAAAAAACATGATTGATAATTATAAAACCCTATTAGACTTTTCTTGAATGATTTGATTGATTGATTGATATTAGGCAAAGCAGCATCGAGACCATATAGCGCCAGAAGAAGGTGATAGAGAAGTGGGACAACAAAGCAGGAAGGAAATAAATAGAAAAGAAGGAAATAGATAGAAAAGAAGGAAATAAATAGAAAAGAAGGAAATAGATAGAAAAGAAGGAAATAGATAGAAAAGAAGGAAATAGATAGAAAAGAAGGAAATAGATAGAAAAGAAGGAAATAGATAGAAAAGAAGGAAATAGATAGAAAAGAGGGACATTTGAACTTCCTTGGATGGATGGGGTCAGAGTGGAAGAGACACATACATGCAGTGAAGGAGGAAAGGGGGCAATGCTAGCCAAATATTATGAGGGAGTGTTGGGTGGGGGTGGGGGGGAGATGAGGGGTGGATGGGGGGGGGGAGATGAAGGGGTAGGTGGGTGGGTTTGTATAGGGGTTTGTGTGGGGGAGATGAGGGGGTATGTGGGTGTGTGTGTGGGTGGGGAAGAGGAAGGGGTAAAGCGAGAAACCATTGCCACCCATCCACTCATCCACCCACCCACCTTCCCACCCCTCTAAGCTCTTGGCACCTTCAATATAACCCCCAACTGGCAACTCCTATACACCCCTACCAAGCTTGATTCACCTTACACACCAAACCCCCCAAACTTTTTCAGTCTCTTGACGAACGATTCACAGGTCAGACCCTCTTGTAATGAACTCGTAATACCTCAATAACTATTCCTCCTCGTCCTTCACATGTACATCCATCATCAAAATCATTATTATTCATTAAACCACCTGCTTGTTGTGGGATCAAATATTAATAATAATCCTGACTGACTGTGTTCTCTTGTGTGGTTGTGGTTGTGTTGCAGGGCGGGTGCTCAGAATACCCCGGCGGTGGTCCCTGTTGCAACCCCAGCGCCCCTCGTCAACGGCAGTACAGTGCAAGGTCCCACGCCGGTGCCAGTTGCGGGCGGTGTACCTCTCCCGGGCATCTGTAACACCAATACCACACCACGTAACAACGAGGTATGTGTATAGTACTGTGTGTAGTATTGTGTATGTATATTATTCCCTTCTAGTCGTCAGCAGTTCAACTCAATCCTTTACACCAAACATTGAATTGTATTGTATTGTATTGTAGTTTAGTTAGTGGTGGTGGATGCGTCTGTGAGTGAGTTACCTACAGGATTTATCTACATTTCTCTCCTCTTTTTCTCTTATTGTATGCTGCTTGAATTTAACTTAGGATCCTTTTTATACCAAGTCCTGTAGTTAGTATGGTGGTGGATGTGTCATTTGAGATTCCCAGGATATCTAGATCTCTCCTTCTATCCTTCTTGTATGCTTCTTGAACTCAGGAGGATGTAACAACAGCTTACTTCATGGACATTTTGGGTTGTATGCCCGTTCCCTTCCTTTCCTTCCTTTTTTCTCTCTCTCCCTTTTATTTTTGTCTTGTATATGCTCCTTCCTTTGTGTATGCTCCTTCTTCTTGTGTATGCTCCTTCTCTTGTGTATGCTCCCAGAAGGTTGAAACTCGCTCTTGTGGACATGTTGAGTTTTCTACCTTCAAGAGTCGTTTGCCTCTTGTTATATTTTTTTGTTTTTTGTTTTTTTTGAGGACCTTTTGAGTGGGCGTCTTCCCTGTCCTTTTCTACCTTCATGAGTCGTTTGCCTCTCGTTATATTTCGTTTTTTGTTTTGTTTTGAAGGACCTTTTGAGTGGGACGTCTTCCCTGTCCTCTCACCCACGAGCCAGCTTCAATACTTCAAGGTTCCATGTTATGTATACAACCTAAATTTAATCTTTCCTCGGTGTCACTCTGAACACTTGAGGATAAAAAATTTCCAGACACAACTCGCTATGCCGAAAATTTGCCGTGTCAAAATACAACTATAGCAATCACAGTTCCTCTAGTCCCTCACCTATATATCACAATAAAGAGACTTAAATTAGGTTAGTTAATCGGCTGATAAATTGTAGAAAACATTTTACCCAGTCTTGGTTAAACTGAATAATCGATGCTTCTAATTTCCAAGGAACTAACTGTAAGTAAATAAGTTCATGATAGTTGGTGCAGGATAATCTCTATCCAATTTGCACATCACAATTTTAAATGTATTCCTATTATACAAGTTTTCAAACCCCATAGCTCCTTCCTCAGTTGTGTCTGGGGGAAGGGCCTCGTGTCTGGGGGACCTCGTGTCTGGGGGCGCCTCCATACTGTACATGTTCTTCCCTACGACACATAATTTTATCCACATTATTCATATTCTTAGTTTATTCTGAAAAAAAAGTACTGCAATGAATGGTCTACCAAATAAATTATTGACTCGGTGATTAGCAAAACAGCAAACCTAGTAATAATAATAATGATGTACTGCAGTTACGTAGTGTTACATTTCTATTATTATTATGTTGTACGAATTCTTGCTTGTGGCCAAATAGTATATCTTGAACTTGAGTCCTTAATTAATTCTTGGTGGTGAGATGGCATTACCTGGAGTTGTTCTGTTCTTCCGGGTGTGTTACGGTTCGATCCCTTCCAGTCTGTTAATTAAGGACCCTGCATGTGATCGTGTATGGAAATTGAAGGCTTCTGATTCCTCCTGACTATATGCCACGGAACAAGCCCCTTCCATATAGGTGTGTGTGTGTGTGTGTTTCGTGGCAATATTGGAAGGACTCGTTTACCTCCAATTTTCGGACTACATCACAGGGTCCCTTAATTAACTCATTCAAGGTGACAACAACATTTACTATAAACATTGAGAATAACAGAACAATACTACCAATACTGTGATGAGAGAATTATACTATATCCAAAACAAATGTGGATAAAATTATGATCCCTTGTACGAGTTAATGTTTAGTCAATAACTGTCTGTAGAAAAAAAAATCTAATTTCACCACACTTCGAAGATCTGAAGATTTTCCTGCCGCTCACACACACACATACACACATACCCACACACTTACACATATACACATACACACACGCACACACACACACACACACACACACATATATATACTCTCACACATACACACACACACACACACACACATTATAACAACAACACTCTCATCTGAAGAGGTGTCCATGTCGTTTCATCTGACTTAGAAGAGAGAGGGCCATATTCAAAGTCAAACCAAATTACCCCAAAGTGGTTTTCCCCTAATATACACAACCCATTATGTTAAGGTATTATTTGCCAAACCCATTTATTCCCGACAACCTCCCTTTACAATTTCACAGATAGGTCCTTTAATTCTTCATTCCTATGTATGTATGTCTGTAGAAACATCCTTTTGTATTTTTTGTTTCTGAAATGTGACAACTGTGTGCTTACATGTGCGACACAGAAAATATATCAGTTTAATACATCAGTTTAATACATATCTCAAGTGATAGACAGGTTACTAAAAGCCACATCATGTCATATCATAGTCACATAGACATACAATGATTCATACCATCACAGTTGCCACACCTTTATAAAATTCCCTCAACCACTGTATCAATAATAAATGTATCCATCCAGCTGTGCAGAGTTTGCTAGTCCGTTTTTATTTTATTTTTTCCTTGCCTTGAGTTCACGCCTTGTTCATATGAGTAATGCATTGAATATACTCTCAAATTCCAGTTAAGAACATTTAATAAGTCTTGGGTATGATTTTTGTTCTTTGTTATGAATGCATTGAGTCTATTCTCCAGGTGTGTGTGTTTATTTTTCCTTTTTTGTGTAAGATATGGTTTGAGTGTCACATGAATATTTCCCCACCACCAGGAACGTCTTTTTGAGTTCCCTGCACCAATCAGAATGCCTCAGGAATGTTTTCAGTTCCCATCCATCCATCCATCCATCAGGAATGTCTTAAGGGGAGGTTATATATGCTTTTGTTACATTGGAGTGTCTTGATTCTTCCAAAGTATGCCAGGAAACAGAACCAGAGGAACACAAATAATGGTGACCTGTGGCTTGGAATAGTTTGGAGGAATCATTTGCTCCACATTTACCAACATTGCATCCTCCCCTTAAGTGTTGGAGGCCCAGGTATCCATCCATGAGGAGTGTACCCGCCTGTTGAGCCTGACCCTCCTCTTGTGTCTTGATCCTCCAGAACCCCATCGTGAGATCTCTCCCCAAGACCCAGTTCTGCCTCAAATCCGAACTGCTCCGATATCACCAGAAGCCGCCACCAGCCATGGAATCCTTGTCCATCCAGAGCCAGGTATACTGAAGTCAGCAGATGGTGGAGAGGGGGGCGGCGTCCCCTTCCAACTCTCAGTGACTCACACCACCATCTGCACATCCTCCTCCTCTTCCTCCTCCTCCTCTCTGGGCTGGTCTTCTTAAACTTTCTATAGATCATCTTTGTGTTGTGACTCTCTAGGTCTTGTGAGAGTACTGTACTGTGGCTGTGTGAAGCTGTGAAACTTTAGCCTTTATAATTATAAAGATGCAGCCTTGATAACTGACTGTGGTGCCAGTAGAATGTTTCAATAATAGTCAATGCATGAATATGAAGTCATAACCTCATAGATTGTGCTGGCATGACACAGTAAAGGTAGAATATCACCTCAAGTATTATTGTTGTGAAAAGACAGCTTAGAATCATTATGTAAATAGAGTATTAGATATTGACTTTCTTCACTGTTAGCTTGTGTGCATCAACTTCTGTACTTTCTGAGAAATACTATAATGTTATTGTCATTTCTGAACTCCGGATGATGCAATATTATAGAGTAGTTGAGTGTTTAGTTTATCTGTATAGTTGTTGAGAGAGTTTACAGCCTGACCACTCAAGGGACGTCCTTGGTGTTCACTATATAGTTAGGTAGTTTCTTATAGTGTCTCTGTACCGTCTTGGTCCACTTCATCTTGGTCTGGTGGTGAGAATTGGTTGTTGTTGTGGTGTGTTAGGGTGCGGGGTTGGGGGTGAGGGGGTGGGGTGCGTGGGTGTATTGTTAGGACTCACATTGTGTTGTCGTGCAGCCGTACCGCACGCTGCCGCTGCTGCAGCCGTCTGCTAAGGTGCGTGCCGACCTGGGTGTGGGTAGCATCAGCCACCTCAAGATGCAAGACGACCACATCTCCGGCTTGAAGGAACCTCAGTACGTGCCACAGTCTCACGCCATGACGGCTAAAGCCAAGCACGACGAACTTATCATGAAACAGAAGGTACGAAGGCCGTGCGAAACCTTTCTGGGCAGTGGGGTCGATGTGGTAGGGGGAGAGGAGGCCGACGCTACGCTCCGGGGGACGGGGGCGGGGGCGGGGGCAGGGGCAGGCACGGGGGGCGGGAGGGGGAGTAGGAAGGGTAGCTGGGCAGGAGGGGGTTCATTACACACTGATAATTCGGATCAACAGGGCCCTCACAAAAAAGACAACAAAACTAACAACGACTTCATGAAAATTAACAAATCCACTTTCAGGGTCGGAGGTCAAGTAGTCCAACTAAAGAAACCTCTATTCGACCCCGACACACCCACAGACACAGACACTCAATATCCCCAACTACGGAAACACAGCGTTGGCAACTTACTGACGCCAAATGAACACGAGAATGAACGCGACACTTTGTGTCTGGCCACGAAGAGATCAGGAGGGAGGAGCAGATCACTATGTTATACCGTCACTACAAACAGAGTAGAGGAACTGGATGATGATGAACAGGTGACACTGAGTCGAGAGTGTGATGAATCCCCTTTGGAGTCCAGATACCCCAATGAGGACCAACAGGTGGAGTGTACCATTAAATTGAACGTTCCAGAGGTGAGGGGGACGAGTGAGGAGGTGGAGGTGGAGGAGACCGTGAGACTGGCACCTCCACCAAGGCCTCCTCATCCAGTTACACCAGTAGAGACAGTCAGTGTGTCACAAACAGTCAAAGTGAGGAGAGACGATTACTATTACTGGTGATACAACACTTTCCAAATTAGGTATTAGTAGCGAAAAAAACACATTAGTATTTAGTTTTATTAGTTAAAATAGTTATTAGTATTAGTGCCACATGTAAATAAACCCAAACACACACACACACACACACACACACACACACACACACACACACACACACACACACACACACACACACACACACACACACACACACACACACACACACATGATATACATTGACTGCCGATATCAAAAGTCACAGGGGCCAAAAAAAAAAAAATGAACTATCAAACACAAGTCAATGAAAAGGTCAAATAATGATCTTGGAACGTATAGAGAAGAAGGAGAGGAGAGAGGACATAATGTAGAGAGAGGACAGGACAGGAAAATGTACTTAATAAGACGTGGAAAATTTAGTGAAGAGACAGGAAAGGAATTAAGAGAAGACGGGGAGTTGTATATAAGGATTGAAGAGTGAAAGGAGAAGTTGGAGTGAAGAGTAAGTAAGTAAGTGTGTGTGTGTGTGTGTGTGTGTGTGTGTGTGTGTGTGTGTGTGTGGTTAAGCTGCGCACTTGGACTTCCTCCCATCACATTGCCCTGGTATTAATAACAACACTACACGTAATGCAGAAGAGCAGGGCAAGGCAGGACAGGGCAGGACAGAGCAGGGCAGGGCAGGACAGGACAGAGGAGGGTAGGGCAGGGTAAAGGAGGAGATGGTATACGAGTAGGAGGGCAAGTTGGGACAGGACAGGGTAGAGGAAGGAAGGGCAGGACATAGAAGGGCAGGGTAGGACAGAGGAGGGGAGGGTAGGACAGAGGAGGGTAGGACAGGGTAGAGGAGGGCAGGGGAGGACAGAGAAGGACAGGAAAGGGCAGGATAAAGTAGGATAAGAGAGAGGAGAACAGGACAAGGCAAGACAGGGTATTATATGGCAGGAAAGAACATGACAAGGACAATAATAAATGAGAATAATAAATAAGAATAATAAATGAGGTCCAGAATCATATAGGAAACAAAAAATAAGGAGAGAGAGGAAGCGAGTGTTGGAATATATTTGAAAGAAAAAAAAACTAATGTCCTGAAAATATTTACCAGGAATGAATGGTGTGAATAAACTAGACCACAAAAAAAATAAAAATAAACACACACACACACTTACATACAGTACACACACACACACACACACACACACACACACACACACACACACACACACACACACACACACACACACACACACACACACACACACATTGAAAAAAAAAATCCTAGGTAAACCGAAGGAAAAAAATGAGCAGGGAAATGTCAACCGAACTTAGGGTATAAAATTTCTCAGAGAATAGTTTTGGGGACGAAAATAAT
>JAWZYT010000515.1:20000-167500 GCA_034508575.1 Petrolisthes manimaculis
AGGAACTGAGAACGAAGAATGGTTGTTGATACGAACTATAGTGAGATGGTGCAATAGAAATATAGACTTACGCTAATTCGTAAAAAAAAAAAAAAAAAAAAAAAAATTGGAATAGCTGCTGTGATCAAAGGCTGCGTCCTCTATACATACATACACACACACACACACACACACACACACACACCTCCCTCACAATATTTTAAAACTAACCAAATCGAGAATAAAAAAAAAAATATTAAAACCCAAAAATAAAAACCCCTTTTTCACTGGAGCTCTTCAGTATAGCAGAGGCGACACACAGTTACATTAAGGACCCTGTGATCGTGTATGATAATTGGAGACTTCTGATTCCTCCTGATAATGCCTCGAAACAAGCTCCTTCCCTATAGGTGGTGTTTCGTGGCAATATTTGAAGGACTCATTTATCTTCAATTTTCTGACTATAACACAGGGTCCCTTCATTAAATGGATCATATACTTTAGGTATGTTGGTTGGAGCGTCTTGATTCCTCCAAAGTATATAGCCAGGAAACGGGACCAGATGAATTAACAACAACACAATATAATGGGGACTTCTTGTCTGATCTGTAGCTTGGAATAGTTGGAAGGAATCATTTGCTCCAGATTCAACAACACCACCAAACATTTAGACTGAGAGATGCGACAGAACATTAAATAACTGTACTAATTTAGAATGTTAATCATTTAATGTTTACGTGAGCCACTCCTATACTGAACACCTCATATTTCTATAAGATATATTATAATTATGTACACTTGCAGACACATGTAATAGACACAACAGAGACAGGGCCCCTCATAGAGAATATATAGTAATTAAAAGAAGGACAGGATGATGTGATAATTATATATGTAAGGAGACAAATTAAAAGAAGGACAGGATGTGATAGTTATGTAGAAGAGACAAGCAAAAATAAATCCTTCCTTACGTTTTATGCTTTCTAAAGAAGGGGCCCTAGCTGTTTTAAATGTGTGTGTGTCTTGTTTCACGTGTCAACAACTGTACATACTCTCTCTCCCTCCTTTCTGTGATTATCCTCATTCATTCCCTCCTCACTTTGATAATGATAATAATGATGATAATAATGATGATGATAATGATTCCTTTTATTTTTGGTGAATTATTTTTTTCCCTTTACATACAGTATACATATAATTATCATATCATTGTTTACCAAAGAAGAAGCAAATATTGTGTTGTTGTTGATAATAATAATAATATACGTGTCTTTATATATATATATTTTTTTTTTTTTTTTTACTTCAGGGGTAGGATTTTAATTTTTATCGTTGCTCAATTATTCACATACATGATTAAGTTTCTATAATTAATTTAAGGGGACTTATTTTACTCACAGGTTTAAGGTGTTTTTTTTGTATTTTTATATATATGTATTATGTGTGTGTTGTGTTGGTGTTGGGTAATGGTATATATATATATATGTGTATGTATATAATTATAATACATGTCTTTTATCCATGTTAGTGATGTTGGTACTGTTTGTTTATTGTTTGTCAGTGTTTGTTTATGTTTGTGTGTTTGTTTGTTTGTTTGTTTGTTTGTGTGTTTGTTTGTTTGTTGATGTTGTTGTTTTAAGCAGATGATAATTAATGATGATGATAATGTTGATGATTAATTAGAGTAACTTAATTAAACAAGGCTCCTTTATACACACCACGTCATACATACATACAGTCAGTCAGAAAGAAAGAAAGAAATGGATTAATTTTTCTTGATCTATTAATTTTTCTTGATCTATTAATTTTTCTTGATCTATTAATTTTTCTTGATCTATTAATTTTTCTTGATCTATTAATTTTTCTATCTGGAGACAAATTACTGAAGGCTCTTATGATTGAACTTTTTATTTTCTCCAAGGACACCTCTCTTAGTCGCTAAAATAATTCGTACAGTTGCAAAGAAAGGAATGGATTATTTTTTTTTATCACTTTATCTATCTAGGGTCTTATTTTTATTCTTATTTAATTTTTCTTGTTCACTTTATCTGGAGACAAATTGGTGTAGGGTCGTATGTTTCAATTTCTTATTTTCTTCGAAGACGAGGCGGCTCTTAGTGCCTAAATTAATTCGTATTGCAAATTAATGGGAACTGAGTGACGAAGAGAATTTATACTCGAAGATGTATGAATAGAGGATGAAGGAATCTGTGAACCTCCAATTTAATTTATCAAAAACAGATGCTTGCTTTAATCAAGTTATATCAAAAGGAGATGCTTAATCAATTTCTCCATCTTTCAATATTCAAGGTGATAGAAAAAATTAAATTTTTTCTCTTCCATTCCATTCCATGTCATAAATTCGTAATAATTTCTTGGAAGATAATATTTTGCAACTCCTTGTATGTATAGACTCTGACGGTATGGGTGTGTATGGGAGCCTTAAGGAGAGAGTATACTTGTGATACATTGGAGCGACTTGATTCCTCCAAAGTATGCCAGGAAACAGGACCAGATGAAGAAATATAATGGTAACCTGTTGCCTGGAATAGTTTGAAGGAAATATTGGCTCCAGATTTATCAACAGTGTCCTACCCCCTTAATGTGAGACTCTTTTGTTGGTGGTGAATTGGAAGGTCTGTGATTCCTCCAAACTATCCCACGAAACAATAACAGATCCCTTATTGGTACAGCATTGATGGCGTCTGTTTTCTGATATAGTTAGGAGGAATCATTAGCCTTCCAGTTTGCCAACAATACAGTCTCTTTAATTAAGGCGAAGGTCAAGCAATTAAAATCACACCTTTCCTTCCTTTCCTTTTTCCCTTCCTTCCCTCTTCTCCCCTTGAATCCCTCCCTCCCTCCCTAATTCCTTCATCCATCCCTCCATCCCTACATCCATCCATCCATCCCTCCATCCCTACATACATCCCTCCATCCCTACATCCATCCCTACATCCATCCATCCCAACATCCATCCCTCCATCCCTAATCCCTCCCTCTCTCTCTCCCTCCCTCCATCCATCCCTAATCCCTATCTCCCTATACGTCAAATCAACTCAAGTACCCGTGTGTGTGTGTCAGAGTTGTCAGAATTTTATCACCCTCGTCTACTTGAAAACTTGTCCTTCGCCCCGTGTTAAATAAAAGGAAAAATAAAGGGGGAGGGAATCATTATTTATATTCTGTGGTGGTGACGAAGAATTGGAGGGTTTGGGTGATGGTGGTGTTGGTGTTGGTGTTGGTGTTGGTGTATAATGATTCCTCCAAACTGCACCATAAAACAAGACTGGTAATTATACTCTATACCTCTGGCTTGATACGAGTAGTAGAGAGTGTGAGATGATGTGTTTTGTTGCATTGTATTGTTTGCAGGAATCATTTTATATTTATTTCTATCCATCTCGTATTCACTCACCACCACAACAATAATAATAATAAATAATGACGACCCCTTCCTGAATGATTAAATAAAGGGGAGCAACTGATTCCTCCAAACTACTCCAAATAACAGGCGACCTTTATTTTCATTCATTTTGTCCTGTTTCCTGGCATACTTTGGAGGAATCATGGTGCTCCAATATACCAAATGGGTACTATATCCCATGCATTAGGACCGAACGTATCTTAAAAGTAAAGACTCGTATATAGAATTATTTATGTTTATTCTATGTATTCATTTATTTATCCTTATGTATATATATATTATGGAGTCTGACTCATAGCTTTTGATTGTGTTCTCTTCCCCTGGCACCCTTGCTGTTTTCTATATTGGTAAGTGTGGGTCTATAGTGAATACAAACTTTAGGTGTCGCCTTGCTCTGCCTTGCTTTGCCTTGCCTTGCTCTGCCTTGCCTGGTCTGTTCTGGTCTGGCTGTTTTCCTACCTGTCTGTTTTCCTACCTGTCTGTTTTCCTACCTGTCTGTTTTCCTACCTGTCTGTTTTCCTACCTGGCTGTTTTCCTACCCGTCTGCTTTCCTATACCTGTCTAACTGCTGGCCTGCCTCTCTGCTTGTGTATAAAAAGCAATACGTGATTTCCTTCTCTGTCGGGTTTCCTTCCTTGAGTTCTTTCTATCAATATATATTTATTTTATTTTCTTCAGCATTTTATTCCTTCTTTTCTTTTTCATTGTGTTATTTTATTTTATTTTATTTTTCTATACTGGGAAAGGTAAGGACAAAAGGCAAAAGCAATCCCATGCCCGCTTTTAATTAATAATAATAGTAAATAAAAGTTCCCATTCACCTGTGATATGGAAAACGTAAAAAAAAAAAAAAAAAAAAAAAAAAAAAAGCTATACCAGTGACATCCGCTTTTGTCCTCAGTTTTTTCATTCTGGTTTATTTTGTTTTGTGGTTTATTTTTGTTTGTTGTTTTCGTCTCATTTCTTTTCTATAATGTTTGTGGTCTGTGGTTGTTGTGGTTCCCTGAATGGATTTTTGTTTTTTTTATCATTGACGGCTGCTGTGATGTTGATGTTAAAACTAATGATGTTGATCGATTTTTTTATTTTTTTGTAATGTTTAATTCCCCTATTATAACTTTTTTTAAATTTTCCACTAAACTATGATATATGCAGCTTCACCTACACATTCCCTTGCTTTATTATCATGGACAGATAAAAGATAGTCATAGCTTAAGAAAAAAAAAAAAAAAAAAAAAAAAATGTAATAATATTTGAATAAGTGAGAATTCGGGGTTGAGAATTTAGCTATGCATTCCAATATTTGCAATGACATAGGGAAGAATCTAATAAATTATTGAGAGGATAAACAAACTCATCACATACATTTCTTGCCTAATTATGCACTGCACCGTGATACACCCATAATTTCATAGCTCGCTCTCCCATTCCCAGTATTTATTTAGATGTCAGACTAATTTCACTCTCCTCATTTTTTTTCTCCCCTGCCACCACCACCTTCTTCATCATATAAACATTTAATGACACAGTTAGTTTCACACAATCGACCACAACCATACACATGGTTCCTAGTTGGATCTACCCAGCTATAAATACATACACACAAACAAACAATCAAACAAACACACACAAACACACACACACACACACACACAAACGCAAACACACACACACACACACACATACCTATACTGGATGACTCATGCACCTTCACTCTCTTTGGCTCTTAGTTGAACCCACTTAAAAAAAATATATATATATAATAATAATAATAACCCATCCATCCATCCATCCATCCATCACCCCATCACACCCCTACTCAGTCAGTCTATCTGTCGAGTACATAAGTGTGACGTGACGTGTTGTTGTAAAGGTTGGCAGATGACCCACTAAAAGTCCCCTTAAAAGTCCCCCTACTACCTACTACTTACGCAACCTATATGCAGGTTCGGTCTCTGAAGTGTGATATTATGGTGTTGGTTTTGTTTTTGTTGTTGTTGGTGTTGGTGTTGTTGCTGCTATTGATGAAGTTGTTGCTGTTGTTGTTGTTACTGTTGTTGTTGTTGTTGCCCTCGACCTTCTAAATCTCTTCCACTTCTCCCGTCTCGGCCGCTACTGCCTACTACTTACACCTTCACTTCCTTCTCCTTCTTCCATTTCCATTTCCACCTTTACCTCCTCTCCTTTCTTCTCTTTCCTCCACTTCCACCTCTACCTCTACCTCATTCTCCTCCTTCCATTCCTACTTCCACCTTCAATTTCACTTCTACCTCTTCCTCTTTCTCCTCCACTACTACCTCTACCTCCTTCTTCTTCTACCCCTATTTCCACCTCCATAAACACTCTTACCTCTACTACCTTACTACACCCACCATATCTTCCCTCCCATAACACACACACACGGATTATTGTCTCACTCACCATCGCTATTTGGTTTAATCATTTAATCATGATAAAAAAAAAGAGAAAAAAAAAGGGATACTTGATATAAATTAACCCTCTGAGTGACAACGGTTTAATTTGGGTGAGTGTTAAAAGATTATTATAAATTTTGTATGTGTGTACAGTATATAAATAAATAGTTACCGTAACAGTAAATTAAAATAAATAATAAAAATAATAAAAAAAAACTGTGCCAGATTACGAAACGAAGCAAACCATGTCAGTGTGTTATTCTGGTGACTCCCAGGCCAGTGTGTGTAGGGATGAAAATAGATAGTAAGTGACAAGTGTAGCTGACAGACGTAATTTCATCCCTCCCTGCTCTCTCTCTCTCTCTCTCTCTCTCTCTCTCTCTCTCTACCTTCACACCCATCCCATATCAACTGGGTTACCTCTCTCTCTCTTTCTCTCTCTCTTTCTCTCTCTCTCTCTCTCTCTCTCTCTCTCGTATTTCCATCACATTTATTTTAGTTACGTTTCATCATTTTTCTTACCTTTTTATTACATAGGTTGAAATAGGTGTTGGGTACAAAAGGTCATTCATTTGTAAACACCCAGGGCAGAAAATCAATATACATAATACACCAGCGTCATATTTTT
Organism: Petrolisthes manimaculis; assembly: GCA_034508575.1. Classification (NCBI taxonomy): domain Eukaryota; kingdom Metazoa; phylum Arthropoda; class Malacostraca; order Decapoda; family Porcellanidae; genus Petrolisthes; species Petrolisthes manimaculis. The sequence goes on from JAWZYT010000515.1 coordinate 26,449, forward strand.
GTAGTAGAATTTATTATTATTATTATTATTATTAGTATTATTATTATTAGTAGTAGTAGTATCGTTTTTGTCATTATTATTACTATTATTATTATTATTAATTTATTTTCATTATGTTTATTTTTATTATTACTATTATTAGTAGTAGTAGTATTAGTTTTATTTTTGTTTTGTTATTACTATTACTTATTATTAGTAGTACTATTAATTTTATTTTTATTCATGTATCAATCCATTTTTTTTTTTTTTTTTTTTTTTCATAGCTTGAGGTCCGTGTTCTTAGTCAGATCTCGAGGTCCATAGCCAAACATAAATGATCAGACAGAGGCAGTAAGGAGTTATAATATATGTCAGTGTTCCCGACAACAGGTATAATAGGACAAAGTCGAGTATAGGAATGTTTACAAATGTTCTGTCTCAGTCCCTCTCAGAAGTAAAACAATTTAAAGGGTTAGTTAGGTCAGTATTTATCTCTCTGGAATACATACAAAGGACATATAAAGGACATACAAAGGACATACAGACAGCAACTGACCTTTCTAGTGGTCGTTGTTTTTTTGTTTTGTTTTTTCTGGTTTGTGAGGCTTTTTTTTTTTCTGGTTTGTGAGGCTTTTTTTTTTTTTTTTTTTTTTTTTTTTTTTTACTTGGTTGTCTGGTTTTGCCATCTATAGATATACGAGGGTGTGGCAAAGTATATAATAAATTTAGATAATGAAAGGGGGAATGGGTAAGAGAAGGAGATGGAGACACAGAGAGGTGAAAGGTACAGAGAAAGAAGAGTCAGATCGAAGGAAAGGTTGGGATTCCTAATGGTAAATAAAAAGATAAAAAAAATAATAAAAAATAATAAAATAAAAAATAAAAAAAAGTGGTCATGATGATGTTGTCGCCAGGGATTAAAAATAAAATTATTCTTTGACACCTAGAGGGGAGATTCATTTGTGTGTTGGTGAATTGGAAGGTCCGTGATTCCTTCAAACTATGCCACGAAACAAGTGCCCCTATTATTTGTGCCATTGAGAGGGAGTTGTCTGTTTTCTGGCATAGTTAGGAGGATTCAGTAGACCTTCTAATTCACCAACACGAGATTCTTACCTTAATTAATAAATACTGTGTTGTGGTTGTGGGAATCCTGTAGGTGTTGTTTGGGTGATATTGAAGGCTGGTGAGTCCTCCAAACTATGCTGCAAAACAAAAACAAAAAACACACAATCCCTATTAGTGTATCTGTGAGGCGGTGGTTTGTTTCCTGGCATAGTTTGGAAGATTCAGAGTCCCCCCTCCCCCCAACATATACCACCAGAGAAAAGAAAAGTCCCCCTCCCCTCCCTTTCATAAACTAATAAGACGTGTACTACAGCCACCCAACCACAACAACAACAACAACAATAGCTCATAAAAACACAGGGCCTTGTAGAATAAATTGTCACTGGTTACATGATTGCCTGACTGCCTGCCTGCCTGACTCCTTTCCTCTCACACCACCACCACCACCCATCCCCTTGCATGACCAATCTGTCTGCCTTCCCTGCCTGCCTGCCTGTTACTTATCTGCCTTCCCTGCCTGCCTGACTGTTGCTTATCTACTTTCCCTGCCTGCCTGTTACTTATCTGCCTTCCCTGCCTGCCTGCCTGTTACTTATCTGCCTTCCCTGCCTGCCTGTTGCTTGTCTGCCTGCCTGCCTGTCTGCCTGCCTGCCTGCCTTTAAAGATATCACATGAGGCCTTCGGAATAAGAGTGGACCAACAACCAAATTATCATCATCAGTGCTTGTAGAGTAACGTTAAGAAAATTAATGAATAGATAAATAAAACAAACATTGAAGCCTTGGAGTTGCATTGAAATAAGATAATAATTTTGATGAATACATTAATCACTCCTATTCTTATTAAATTCCTCGATATTATAATTTTCTGCCTGTGGTGGGGTTGGTTCCATAAAGATGATGTTTCTAATACATAAACATTATTAGGGCAGCATGTTGGTTCTTCTCCTCTGATGACTGTGTTCCAAGTTAGTATATAATTATTGAAATTTCTGGGAGTTATGCCCTGCTTTTGCTGCTTCTCAGACACTCGTTGCAAGTTGCACTGTAGATGAATATTTGCAACAAAAGTCATCGTGTTCATGTCCCTTCTTGCATATGGAACTTAATTAAGGGAGTCTTACAGTTTGCTTCAGAGTATACCACGAAACATGACCAGATTAAGAAATATAATGGTGGTCTGTTTTTTTGGAATAGTTTGAAGGAATCCATTACTCCAGATATACCACTACTACATGTATTATCCCCAATAATAATTGATAGAATTTGACAACCCCTCCCACAACATACATATATGTATATAAAAAGACTCACGTTGCATATCCCACCATTGCATTCAAACCTTACTGACACTTGCAACGTACGTCAGCTCATGTGTCGCAAACAACTTCCCTTTTATTTATATCACTTCCCTCTGTTGTCATGGTTAAAGCAAGGGAGATATTTCCTGGCTTCAGTTTTATTTCCCTGTGTTTACTTCAACGCCAATGTAAACAACTTTTTCGTTTTTTTCCTGTAGTGTTGTTTAATTAAAGTACAAACATACATACATACATACATCATTAATAATAAGTAAACTGAGAATGAACCTGTAAATCTGTTGAATCCTTTACATTGGTTTTATTAAGTTATTATCTTTCCCATTTTATTAGAGATACAAATTAGTTATGTCGACCCCCACATATTCAGTTACTACTAGTCTCCTCTATTTTGTCTTAGAATTTTGTGTTATTTATCCCGACTGCCCTGGCTTTATGAACCCCCAGCGCCCTCCTCCTCCTCCTCCTCCTCCTCCTCCTCCTCCTCCTCCTCCTCCTCTTCCTCCTCCTCCTCCCTACCTCACAGCCCCCTCAGAGCTTCCTAATGCACCCCCAAGCCTAAGCAAGACCAGAGCAGGTTCGGTCCGTAACTCTCGTCTCCTCGCCCCCTCCTCCTTCAGGTTACTGGTACCCTGCAACATATCCAACAGACGCAGCAGTCCCTAAGCTCGGTGGCACAGCAGCAGCAGCAGCAGCACCATCAGCAGCAGCATTTCCAGGCGCCAGGAGGACTCGTCAACAAGCAATACAACAGCCCCCTTCCTCTCTACTCCCAGGAGAACGTACAGCAGGTGGTTAAAATGCAGGCGGCGGGGAGATCACCAGCCCAAGCTGTCAACCCGTGAGTCACACATCTTTACCCTGAGGTTTTATTCTGGTTGTCTCACTACTAGACTATAGATCACATACCCTTTTAATGAATGAAGCGTCTTTCACACCATCACAACACATTCCCCGTCTTCCAGTCTTCCAGTTAGACTTTCTCCGCCCTTATAATCTTATCCTAATATCTTCCAACCCACTGACAGCGAAATGGAGGACGGAGAAAATCGTACAGTTCGACCAGAGGACGAAGGTGAAATGTGGTGGTGTGGTACTCACTTCATTCAGGGTACAGAACTTAATTCTTACTCTGTGGTGGTAGTGTCATGGTTAGAACAGAGAGTCGTGCTGAGAACTTATACATAGTGTAATCTGTTTAGTTTCTCTGACATCTAATTCACACTTTGTAACTCATAGTAGTGTTTAGGATTCTCAAAGGGTGGGAAGGTGAGGTGACTGCCTGATAGTGTATATATGTGTTGATGTAGTACAAAGATTAATTAAGTGTCAATACAAAACAGTTGGAGACAGTTCCGGATCTGCCACAGTCATCCATCCATTCACGAAATCTACCCCAATAAATTAAATATTCTTCCTTTCCTTCTAGTCCATAAATACTGATTGTCTAAGCTCCCAAGTCCGACGTCGTATGTATCATTAAGATGGTAGAGTTCTAATAGTTCTGCTTCAGGATTACCTAAACTCACACTAATGGGGTTCCTATATAGTTGAGTGTTGAGGCTGTGCATGACATTACTCAGAACTGTCTCCGGCTGTACACATGTTGATGGTTGTTTATTTAGGAATGTATGTATGTACACTCACTATCAAACGTCCTACTGCCTCACTTCTCTTGTCGTGAACAAGATACAGTCGTCAGTCTCTTCTGTTTGACTATGGGCAATGTAAAATTAGTCGAATCATACAACAAATATAAAATCAAAACAAAAACCCTTGCATGTTTAAGATTCCACGATCCTCAGAGGTCATTCATTATTAAACAGGCAGGGCGATCGATGGGACAATTTGGTGCCCGACTGTACATACATACAGTTCGTAGTAGAGTGACGTAAAGAGACGGAATGAGCCATCACATACAATAATAATAACACTACTCTCCTCGCCTCCCCAACTTGCAGCCTTCTACATGCAGCCAACATACTGTACATACATTGTTTCTGTATCACATCCTTGAACTCTCCTATCCTTTCAACATGTCTGAGTATGACACATTAATTTAAATATATATAGTAGCATCCACTTTGTACTGTACACTTTAACTCAGTAACATTACAGCACCTACCTGTGTAATACCTGTTTATTATGATTATAGTAATACAAACAACATGCATATTATTATTATTATTAGTGTTAGTATAGCCTATAAGTATGTGGAATGCTTTAGAATGCTCTTAGTGGTTGTAGTGGAATATTAATCATGACAGTGGTGGATGCTGACATACTTATATATTGACCCACAGTTAGTTTAGTTTCGTTTAGATTAGAATAGTGTGTATACGTGTGTCTTCCTCCTCCTTTCCCTCCTCCTTTTCCTCCTCTTCCTCTTAGACGTCTTTTCCACCAGTGTTTATTCGTGAGAAGGAAACAGAGGTTCATCATTATCCTTTATTTCCATTTCTCTTTCATTTCCTTTTTCTTCTTTCCTGTCGTTTGGTGTGTTACGTAATATTTCGATTCCAGGCAACAGGTTCTTTGATAATCCCTTTACCCACATGCACCTGTACCCACACCTACACCCTCGCCCCCACACCTACACCCTCACCCCCACACCTACACCCTCACCCCCACACCTACACCCTCACCCCCACACCTACCCACACCCACACCTACCTACACCCCCACACCTACCTACACCCCCACACCTACCTACACCCCCACACCCCCACACCTACCCACACCCACACCCCCACACCTACCCACACCCACACCCCCATACCCCCACACCTACCTACACCCACACCTCCACACCCCCACACCTATCCACACTCACACCCCCACACCCACACCCACACACCTACCTACAACCCCACCCACACCTACCTACACCCCGACCCACACCCACACACCTACCCACACCTACTCACACCTACCTACACCCCAAGGTACACTCGTCCCCATGTCACTCTTCCTCTCAGTAACCCCATCCTTCTTTCCTTGGTATACACTGTTTTTTTTATTTTATCTATCTTATTTGTCATTCATATTTTCTTTGCTTTGCTTATAATGATTCGGATTATACCGTCATTATCAAGGGATGTTTTAGTATGGGTCAATTGGTTGGGCTACTGATTCATTCCACCACATAACACGTGTTTTTTGGAATGATTTGGATGAGTCACGAGTCTCCCAAAAATTCACTGAAACACAAAGTAGGACACACATGAGACTCGCCTAACCCTGAGTGTGTTATTCAATGGGGTCGTCTGTTGTGGGAGAAGCTAAGTAGAGTCTCCGTAGCCAAACCTAAACATTGCAACGCGAAACAGCAGATCCACTTCTCGTTTCACTCTCCTTCTCGTTTTTTTTATTTTTTTATTGAGGTCTCCCTGTTTTTTGGTATATAATTATGACTTGGAGGAATCATTAGCACATTCCAATTAGTCCAAAATGAACTATGATTCCATTGACGCTGTTGTTGCTGCTTCTGCTCCTGTTGCTGTTGCTGTTGCTGTTGCTGTTGTTGATGTTGCTGTTGCTGTTGTTATTGTTGTTGTTGTTGCTGCTGATGTTTTTTGTTGTTTTTGCTGCTGCTGCTTTTACTTGCTGACTTAATTAATGTGGTTAGGTGAAGACTATCCCTTATTCTACTATTCTTTGGTGTTCGTTGCTGTTGTCATATTTTCTTCTTTACTTTTCTTGGTGTGTGTTGCAGTTGTCATTTTATTTTAGACTTTTCTCCTCTACTTTTCTAGGTATTTGTTCCAGCTGTCTGTTGTTTCTGTGCCTTTCTTCTTGGCTTTTCTTGGCGTGTGTTGCCTCTTGTCATTTGATATTCTTCTCATTTATTTGTCGTCGTATATTTTTCCGTATCTCTCATTTCTTCTTCGTTACTTTTGTTGGTGTTCGTTGTTGATTACACGTCCACTGATAGCTAAAGGGAACACTACTTACTGACCGTCCTACCTTCGTCTGACATCTGCAGGTTGATTATAATTAAGGGGAGAGTATAGTTTGGGTACTTTGGAGAGACTTGATTCCTCCATTGATGAATAAAAAATAATGGTGTCCTGTTGTTTGGAATAGTTTGGAGAAATGATAATAATAATAATAATAACGATGGATTGATATTAGGCACAGCATCAGAGAGGTCATATAGCACCAGGAGAAGGCTATATAGAAAGGTGGGACAGCCAGCACGAAGGAACTAGAGAGAAGAGAGGGACAATTAAACAAAACAGCTACGGTGTAACTTGGAGGAATAAGATACTCCAGATTGACCAACACTATACTTCCCCTTTAATTGGTTGACTGATTATTTGAAGTACATAACACACCCGAGTACAACAACAACAACAACAACACCAACAACAACCCTTCCTTCCTCACCTATATAGACTATAAGGACAACAGAAACAATATATAACAACAACAACAACAACAACAACAACAGCAACAACACCTCCTTCCTCACCTCTATATAGACTATAAGGACAACAGAAGCATTATCTAAACCAACCCACAATATAGATAAATAAACAAACCACTTGTACATTAATAATCCTGGCCTCGTGTGCCCCTCTCCTCCTCCTCCTCCTCTTCCTCCTTCGCCTCCTCTTCCTCCTTCGCCTCCTCCTCCAACTCCTATTCTCGACGTCTATGAATTTCTCAGGGCTGCTTCCTCCTCCACCACCACTTCCTCCTCCTCTTGCTCCTCTTCTTCCGCTGCTGCTGTCACTGTCACTGCCACTGCTGTCACTACTACTACTGCTGCTGCCACTGCTACTGCTGATGCTGCCAGTGTTCTAAAAAGAGTGAGGCAAGTGCACTAAAAAATAAGAGGTGTTTTTTATTTTTCATTCTTCACTTTTCTCTTATTTTTTCTGGTGCGTGGACTGGTTGACAATTTATCTGTTTACTTTTGTTGTTGTTTTTTTAAATTGGCACTGCATATGGTACGTATAACATAATGATAATGATAATAATAATAATAATAATAATAATAATAATAATAATAATAATAATAATAATAATGATAATAAAAAACATCTGAGGGAAGAAAAGAGTCGTTTAATTAAAACCACAACAAGCAAACTCTTCTTCTCCTTCTTTTGAAAATAATGTTTGTTGCTGCTGCTATTATTATTATTATTATTATTATTATTATTATTATTAATATTATTATTATTATTATTATTATTAACACTTTCGCGCACGGACAGTCGACGCACACATCATAATTATTATTAAAAACGTCATTCCTTATAATACAAGTTCTGTCTTTGTGTGTGTGTGTGTGTCTGTATGTGTGTGTGTGTGTGTGTGTGTGTGTGTGTGTGATTCAGTCCCCTATATATTATAACGAGTGTCACAAGATTTAAGGGTGAAGTTTTGGGTTGATAAATGTGAAGCAACTGAATCCTCCATACTATTCCAAGCAACACGACACTATTATCATTTGTGTTCATCTGGTCCTGTTTCCTGGCATATTTTGGAGGAATCAAGACACTCCAATGTAATGTACTGTACCTTAAGGGAATAGTACACGTTTGGTACATATATACATTGGAGTGCCATGATTCCTCCAAAGTATGCCATGAAACAGGACCTGAAATGACAAATAAATACAAATGTGTCCTGTTGCTTGGAATAGTTTGGAGGAATCAGTGGCACCAGATACACCAACACTGTACTTACCCTCTTAATTAAAGTTTAACAATAATAATTACGATCGTGTGCGAGAACCTCAAAGCTGCTCATCCATTATTATTATTTTTTTTTATTTTTATTTTTTTATTTTTTTTTCGTTTCTGCTAATTAAGCATAAGAGGCCAAAAGGAACACAAGTTTTGAACAGAGTATAAATATCTCTCAAGGTCCCTGTGAACGTGTATGATGAACATTTGGAGGCTTCTGATTCCTTCTGACTATGCCACGAAACAAACTCCTTCAAAATTAATATAGGTGTAGTGTTGTTTCGTGGCAATTATTATTATTATTTTGAAGGACTCGTTTTACCTCCAATTTTCAGGCAACAGTAACACAGGGTCCCGTAATTATGCCTCGTATAAAATAAAAAAAAAGCCAGAATATTTACACAATTAATCCTTATTCTCTTAACTTAACTCTTGTTCTCTTCACTTTTTTTGGTTATAATGTGTTAGTTAAGCTTTGCAATTTTTTCACATAATCCTTATTTTAATACACTTCACTTTAGCTACATGTGTTAAAGCTTTGCAATTTTCACATAATCTTTATTTTAATAATACATGTGTTAAGCTTTGCAATTTTTTCACATAATCCTTATTTTAATACACTTCACTTTTAGCTATATTCTCCTCTATGTCTCTATCACTATAATTATTACATTTCTGAGTTTATACACACATCATAAATACCGTACAAAAGTTTATTCCACAAAGCTTAAGCGACTAGATTAATATAAAGGGGGTAAACATATTCACTTTTGTTACATTGGAGTTACGATTATTATTATTCTCTACGTACACAATAATTATATTCTCTCTCTTTCTCTTCCTTTCTCTGCCTCCTTTTCTCTCTCTTTCTCTTTTTCTCCATTTCTCTTTTTTTAAGTCATGGAGTTTGATAATGTGCCAATGTTGTACAGACTCTAGAAATATATATTATTATTATTATCGTTATTATTATTATTATTATTTTTATTATTATTATTATCGTTATTATCATTATTATCATTATTATTATTATTATTATTATTATCATTATTATCATTATTATCATTATTATTATTGTTATTATTATTATTATTCGGTTACCTTGCAATGATTCGATACTTTTAACAACAATCACTGGTACAGACGGTGTGAATACGGGGTTCAGAATAACTCGGTTGCTGTTTTTATTATTATTATTATTATTATTTTTTTTTTTTTTTTTTTTTTTTCTTTTTTTTTTTTTGCCTGTGCCTTCGTTCGTCTTGTTGTTGTTGTATTTGTTGTTGTGTTCAAACCTCAATCAAAATATTATTAATCTATAAGCTATATGTGTTGTATCTACTCTATGTCTCTCATTATACACTATAAGGACATTTCAAGAATACATACATACATACATACATACATACATACATTGCTTGTGGTGTACTTAAGTTTGTACTTAATTATATTCTTTATTATTTTTTTCCTAAGTCAATGATGATGATGATGATGCAGTTTTTATCTTTCGTTTTTTTTTTTTTTTTTTGTGGATGTCCGTCCCACTTTTGGCTTTATATATTTTTTGCTTCCTCTGAGTTTGTGTCTGGACTTCTTCTTCTCTGGTCTGTTTTGTTCTGTTCTGTTTCCTTCGCTTCCTCCACTCTCCTCTCGTGTCACACAAATCCTTCTTCTTCTTCACTAATCAAAACTGGTGTGTTTGTTGTTTTTTGTGTTTCATATTTTTTTTTTTTTTTTTTTTTTTTTTGTGCCTGATAACATTATATATATATTTGAATGTTTCTTTTTGTTTGGCATTTTTTTATATTCACAGACAGCAGCAAAGATAATAAACGTCAACAATAATTTGAATCTGAAAACCAACAAGATAATAATTTTTACTAAGTTCGGTTTAACAATGTCTTCCACACAAGACATTCACTTCTCTCTCAGCAGCAAAACTCGTGTCCTTTTATCTGCCTTAATTCAGATTTAAAGGGGCAAATATTTTCTCACCTATATACTGTACACTATAGTCTGGTTCCCTCCACATACACGTGTTTGTTGTCTGTCTCCATATCTATCCACCCACCCACCCACCCACACCCTTCAAACATATTCGATATTTTTTTTGTATTTTGAACCTCTGTTTTCATGCTGTCTGTGTTTTCATGCCACCTGTGTAAATAATGGCAAAGACTCGACTCGACAGGTGTGAGTTAATTGATACATACATGAGAGTAGTTGTTTCATTCCTTCCATACTGACTATTATTACTGCCTGAGCCTATATGTATACTGTACAAACACTCCATGCAGCCAGTCACATGCAGGGGAGACCAGTGTTTATAGCTAACGTGTGCCTTCCTTATCACACCTCCATCCCATCCCACCAACACACACACTGTAAGGCCCCGTCCACATGATAGAACAGTGCCTGGTTTGTGGATGGGGCCTTTTAGATTTATGCACTTAACCAACTAATTACTCAAAGCCTCCATTTTTCTCATCTGTTGACTAAGACCTGGAGCGGCTGTCTGTCTGTCTGTCTGTCTATCTGTCTGTCTGTCTGTCTGTTTGTTTATTTCACACGATTCTTATACATTAGTCCTAAATCAGTGTTGAAGGGAATGCATACTTTATATGCTATATATGTTTACTATTTATGTACGTGAATAGGCTGGCTGGCTTGACTGACTGCATCCTGCCGCTTCAGGAGGCTGTACACACACACACACACACACACACACACACACACACACACACACACACACACACACACACTAATGCCACGTAGTATGTCTGTGTTTACTTCAGCATTCACTCTGCAATATTCACACTACATACTGACGCTCCTCAAGCAGACAGGCATGCACGAGTCACTGCCAATTAATTAAGGGGGTCATTTTGAAGGGGACGACTTGGTGGGACACTCAACTGATTCCTCCAAACAATGCCACGAAACAAAAAACAAACGAATTCAGTGTTACTAATCCAGGTTTGTTTCCTTGTTTCGTGACATCGTTTGGTGGATTCAGGGACTCCACAATATATCCCATCTATTTAAAATGACGCCCTTAAGGGATGAATATATTGTTGGTAAAGTGATGGGCGAGTGATTCCTCCAAATTATGCCAGTAAACAGGTCCCCTATTAGTAACTGTGGGACGTCTGTTTCCAGGTATAGTTTGGAGGAATCAGTAGCCCTCCAAGTTACCAACACGAGATTCCCCCTTATTATATTTGTATATGAGGGGACGGGGTCGAGTTCTACAGTAGATAAAATAGCAAAAATATAATGATAATAGAATAGTATCTGTAGCACTACCCAGCTTTTTGATACTATAGCTCAGACTTCACTAATCATCTCTCACTTTCCCATTTCCTCCCGTCCCTCCCTCACTCCCTCCATCTATTCCTCCTCCTCCATCTATTCCTCCTCCTCCTCCCTCCCTCCATCTATTCCTCCTCCATCTCCTCCTCCTGCTCCTCCTCCTCCTCCTCCTCCTCCTCCTCCTCCTTCTCCCTGTCTACCATTTCCTGGGGGTTGCTGACTGATTGATTGACTGACGGATGTTGTAACCTACACACCGTCAACAACAACAACAACAACAACCACAACAACCACAACTACCACCACCAAAATGGGCTGCCCTGACAACTCTACCACTACTACTACTACTACTACTACTACTACTACTACTACCAACGTCACGGTCCAAACTATTTGACGTCCAATTTTTTTTTTTTCATCTATTTTTGACCCGGAATTTTTTGATAACCCGCCTGCACAAACCAAAACCCAAATACCGAATTTTTTCCCCTCCCTATCTATCCTTCCTTCCTTCCTTCCTTCCTTCCTTCCTTCTTTACCTTTGCATCCCTCCCTCCTTCCCTCGTTTATTTCCATTTTTTTTTTCCAATTGCACTGATTTTGTTTTCTTTTATGAATTGAATTTTTACATCGATCGATATTTTTTGTTTCGTTTTTTCGTGTCGACCATTTTTTCATCTGGTTCTTTTTTTCTTGTATGTTTTTTTCTTTCTTTTTCTTTGTCGTCCCTGTGTTTGTTTATATGTCTATTTGTTTGTGTGTGTGTGTGCGCGCATGTATGGAATCACGTGCATGTGGCTATTTTTGTTATGTTGTATCAATCCCGCTTCCCTAAACATTGACTACCAACATCAACTAACCTCTTTTCTCTTCACATTCTCTGTTGATGTTATTATTATTATTATTATTATTATTATTCTTTCCAAAACAACAACAACAAACATTTCCCTCACAATATCCCCCACCACACCACTACCACTACCAATATTAACTAAATCTCTCACACTATCCATAACCACCACACCACCACCACAACAACCATTATAAACTAAATCTCTCACACTATCCATAACCACCACACCACCACTACCACCATTCTAAACTTAATATTTCACACTGTAAACACACACCACCTTATCTGACTGGCACCCTGCTTTTTCAATAATAATTTCTTACCCCTTTTGCGTGCTGTCATCGTGTTTACATACCTACCTACCTAAATACTTCCTTACTGCTCCCATACCTACCTACCTACCTACGTACTTCCTTACTGCTCTCATGTACTCATTCTCCTCCTGTTGCTGTTGTTGTTGTATTGTTCCACCTATCGTCTGTGTCTGTCTGTGTGTCACGTCAACCCTATATATATACCCTTCATTTACACCCTTTCTTTACACTCTTCCTTTACATCCTACCTGTCTTCTCCTCTCTCTCTCTCTCTCTTATCTCAATCTTGTCCTGCCTGTTTATGTTTGTTTATCACCTTATCTTATTTTTATATTTTGTTCTTTTTTTTATATGATCTATCCTATCCATCGATCGTTCTGTTTGCCTCAACACACATTCTTATTATACCCATTATTGTCTTTGTTGTTGCTTGTTGTTGTTGTTGTTGTTGTTGTTGTTGCTTGTGTATTTTTTTCGCTGGCTTGCACATGTCGTTTACGTCCTGTTATTTTATCGATATTTTGTTTTTCTTTCTCTCGCCCTGATGTTCGTCTTTGCCCGTGTGTGTGTGTGTGTGTGTCTGTTGGTATCGATTTTACTTTGGTATGCGCATTTGCTTCTCCTGCGTGTCTCCTCCTCTTCTGCGTTTGTGTCTGCATTCTCCTGACATATGATTCTCCTCCTCCTCCTCCTCCTTCTCCTACTCCTACTCCTTCTTCTACTCTTTCTCCTCCTGACATCTACTTCTCCTCCTCCTTCTCCTACTCCTACTCCTACTCTGCGATTGTATCTGCTTTCTCCTGACATCTACTTCTGCTCCTCCTCCTCCTCCTTCTTCTCCTACTTCTATATACTCCTACTCCTACTCTGCGATTGTGTCTGCTTTCTCCTGACATCTACTTCTGTTCCTCCTTCTCCTCCTACTTCTACTTCTACTACTCCTACTCCTCTGCGCTTGTGCCTGCTTGGTGGGGTTGGGGTGGATGCGCAGTGTCAACAAGCCCCAGAAGCACATGGGTCTGCGTGGGATGCCCCTCACCTACGACCCCGAGCAAAGCGCCACCTGGCAGATCATTCACGAGGAAGAGAATTGTCAGCTGATCACAGAACACGGCCCCACCGAATCCAAAGTCTACTCTATTTAATTAAAGGGAGAGAAAAAGTCATTGAGTGTTGGTGAATGTGGAGTTAACTTTGACATAAAATTATTCCTCCTTACAAAACTATTCCAAGCAACAGTAGGCCACCATTATTATTATTATTTTTTTTTATTTTTTTTATTTTTTTTAATCTCTGGTGGTCCTGTTTCCTGGCATATTTTTTGGAGGAATTAATTACGACGCTCCAATGAACCAAACTAAGACCATCACCTTTAATTAAATGTATAGAGTTTACCTTATTCTCCCCTTCCTTCTTTCCTTACTTTAATTAATTACTTCTCTATCTTCTTCCATTTTCATCTTCTCCTGTTTTTTGTTTTTTTCATTTTTACTTCTCTTTCTTCTGCATTGTCCTTTTCTTTTTCTATCCTTCTCTCATTCCTCCTTCCTCCTTTCTTTCTTCTCTTTCTTGTCTTTTTCTTCATCTTCTTCAACTTATCCATTTTTTGTCTTTCCCCCTTCATTCCTTCCCTCTCACCCGTTTTATTCCTTCGCACCCGAGTTTTTTCACATTATTATTATTATTATTATTATTCCCCACGTAGCAAACTAAATAAATATAGCATGCTGGATGTGTGTCTGTCTGTGTGTGTCTGTCTGTGTGTCTGTTTAAGGGACCCTGTAATGTAGTAGTCAGAATAATAATTGGAGATAAATGAGTCCTTCAAACATTGCCACGAAACACCATCTCTATATAGAAAAGATCTTGTTTCGTGGCTGAGTCAGGAGGAATCAGAAGACACCGAGTCTCTTACAAGATCACAGGGTCCTAAATTAATTAACCAAGCTTCGTATAACCACTTACAAAAAAAAAAAAAAATAACAATAAAAAAATAATTCACCCTTCCATAATTATTATATTCTCAATTCATTATTATATATATATTTTGTATCTGATTAGTTTTTTTTTTTTTTTTGAGCAGCTGAGCACACGACTACAGAGACACAACCTAACCTTTTCTTTCTCTGTATTATTTTATTCATAATCAATTTGACTTTGGATGCCGTTGTAAAATGATGAAACCAGGGATACGTAAATGAGTAAGTAAGTAAATAAATATACAAAATATGAAAAATTAAAAAGAATAATTATCTCCTTTTTGATTGGTTGATTTTATAAGAAAAGGAAAAAGAAATGAAAATATTGATTGAATATATATATATAACTTTCACTGGTATGCTTGCTATCTATCTATCCATCCATCCATCTATTCATCAAAATGTCTTTCTCAAATCTGTCTTCAATTTAGTTCGAATCGCCGCGTTCATTTCAACCACGGATATTAAATTTATATTATTATTATGATTATTATTATTATGATTATTATGTTATATATTTTTTAACTTGAGGAGAATATCGTATAAAGTGTACAAACCACAAACCCTTTTAATTATTGTTTTTGTCCTAACGAGCATTATGGCTGCATGCTGATTTATTTTTTCTTTTGTGTTGCATAATTCCCTTTCTTCCTTTCTTTTCTTTTTCTACCTCCACCATCCCTACGAACCAACCAACCAACCAACCACCACCACCACTACTACCACCACCACCACCACCCTCCTACCACCACCACTACCACTACCACCACCACCACCACCCGGCCTCCATGCAGCACCTCCAATCCTTGCACCAACAACAAGCCTGTGGCCGTGATCCTGACCCCTTCCAAAGAATACAACCCTCAGTCCAGTGCCACGTGGCAGGCGCTGCAGGAGACAGACCCTACACCCATCGACCCTGCCAAGGTGGCCAACTACTCCTCGCTCAAGGAACATGACCCCATCTACTCCGAAGTCTACACGGCGCCGGTCGCCCCCAAGCCAGGACAGCGACCTCCTCCCAGAACCAACGCCCTGCCGGGGCCTCGCTCACCTGTCTCCGAACTCCTCCCCCCTAGCATGCGGCCGGCAGTAGAGCAGAACCAGCACCAGCAGCAGCAGCAGCAGCAGCAGCAGCACGCGGTCAACTACAGCGGTGGCGGTAGTGTTCTTAGTCCCACCAAGCCTGTCAGTGGTACAGGTGTATCTCCAGTACTCACTGCAACCCTCGCCGAGAATAAACCCTACACTCAACCCATCACTAATGAGAAGATCCCACTGTACGAGGTGAGAACTTGTATTATTAACTTATTACACTGTAGAAATAACGACTTCTTTTTCAAGTTTGCTTTAAGTTTGTGACAGCTTTAATCAGCAATGAGTGATGCTGTCCTAAGTATATATGTTCACAGACTGATATTTATTTACTGGAGGAGGCATATATTTTTGTGCTTCTATGCAGCTCAACTTTGCAATGGCTTCTAAAATTTCCTAAACGGGAATACTGTAGTAACTTTGCCTTATTCTTGCTGTTGTATCATTTTCTATCTTTGGTAATGGCGCCATTATATTATTTTCTCTCTTCCCTCCAGCATAATATAATAATGATAATATAATAACAATATACTTTAGCTATATTATCGTGCTTCCTTGATATTATACTCTGCCGCCAAACATGTTAACAATCTCACTACTTTAATAAGAGGAAAACTGACCCTATTCCTCTTGAGCTGTTTTGGCTTTAGTTCGGATGGTCACTTATTATAGTCAATCACAACAGCTTTATATTAACACTTGCAGGTCTTGTAAATCTTGTGCCAATTACACTAATGGTATAATACTCATCAACACTTAATTAAAAGATCTGTAACACAAACAGATTAAAGAATGTCTATTTTTCTTTATTAATTATCGCACCATTGGAGTGAGTGATGGCCATGGCGGAGGAATAATGAAGTCTCAGCCACAATAGGTGTTTTTTTTCTTTACATGCTCACCAAACTAATGGTTAACTTTCAGGAAACTTTATTTATTATCTTGACAAAATGTGTACAGGAAAAAAGCGAAAACCCAGCCAGACATAACTGGACTGCGGGGCTGCAAAGTATAGGTGCCATCAACCCAAGAGAAGGAAATGCATGGACAAGTACTCGGTGTTGTGATAATTATGGTGTGTGTGGTCGGGTGGATGTGGGTAAGAATGAAGGAATGGCTATATAATAAAATGTGACTGACTATCTTAGGGAGGATAGTAAAATAATTCAACGTTAAACTATGAGAGTGATGGGTTATACTTCACTCTAAACGCCTCATAATTATATCCCTGTGAAGATGGGACAGTGTTGGTGGTGGTCGAGTGAATGAATGGTTTACAGAGACGAGTGTGTTGTGTTGGGTTTAGATGGTGGAGAAGAGGTGTATAGAAGTGGAGGAGGTGTATGGTGAAAGATGAGGAATATGGAGGAGTAGGATGTGTGTATGGAGGAGTAGGATGTGTGTGGAGGAGGAGGTGTATGTCTGACCAGGGCCCGCCTCCTCCTTCTTCCCCCAGGACGAGCCAGAGTTTCAGCATCACATCCTTCACTCCCCAAGGAAACCAGGCGGGGGCAAGGTGTGTCCTGTGTCACCCCCCCTCCCCCCCACTGTGTCACCCCAATCACTCCCCCTCCCCCCATTGTGTCACCCCAATCAAACCACAAAACCCCAAAAATCCCCAAACTACAATCCCAAAAAACCCCAACACAGTCCCGAGTTTGCTAGAGTGGGTGTCAACAATAATTTTATTTTACATCTATATATTTTTTAGTGACGAAGTAATTTCTGCACTTTTTTATGTAATCGATAAGAAATTTTGAGACAAAGTGATTTTTCTGCATTTTTTATTTATATATTAATTTATTAGTGGCGAGTTTTTTTTTGTTTTTGTTTTTTGTTTTTTTTTATCATTAGAGGGTTGAGTGTGCTTGCTTGTCCTGCTTATACCATCTGACTTCACTTGGGATGCCTGCCTGCTTTTGTGTTCCTGACAGTCGAAGCCCCATTCCAAAATTTTGTGTCCCGAAAAATAAACTAGACTGACATTCCAAAATTTTGTGTCCCGAAAAATTTTGTGCCCCGAAAACTGTCTAGACTGACATTCCAAAATTTTGTGTCCCGGAAAATAAACTAGACTAACTGGTCGTGGCAAAAGATGAATGAAAGATGAATCGTTAAATAAATAAGGAACCCAGTGATGTGATGTTAGAAAATTGGTGGTTAGTGAGTCCTACAGATAATGCCACGAAACACCATCTATAGTGAAGGAGGTTGTTTCGTGGCATAGTGAGGAGGAATCAGAAGCCACCACCAAGTATCATACACGATCTGATACGTTTATTATCTAAGAATTTTCACGAAGATTATTTTGTTATTGGATTGGCAAGTTCAAAACGAATTGGGTGTGATGGAGGCTGGTGAGTGTAGTCGGAAAGTGAAAAAATTTGCCTAGCTGCTATATACATAATTATAAGTTTGAGTGTCTCACTAGTGTAGCTGTAAACCTCAGCAAGACTTGTGTCTGTACGTGAGTGAGAGAGTGTGGTTTTGTGTACAGTGTGTGTGTGTGTACAATATAATTATGTGTGTGTGTACAATATAATTATGTGTGTGTGTACCAGACGCACACACAGCACCATAGACGTCCCCTTCCTCATACACAGATAATACAAGACGAAATAGATACACCAGTTTAAAATGATCGAAGTTTCAGTCTAACAGATGCTATAATAAATATTGTGTTCTCACTTCTTTCTTTGGTCTGAAACATTGTAATCCATTTTAAATCTTACAATGCTTTAGGACGAAACAGATGGAATGTAGGAATGATTGATGAGCCAGTTAAATAATTCACAACTTCTTGTGTTCAACTTTGCAGGTAAAAAATAAAATATATAATGCATAGTAACGTAAACACGAGTACATTGGGTTGTAAAGAATCTTTACTTTTTACAGTCCTTCAGTAAATATAACCACATGTGAGTATACCCTTCTTAAAGTTTACCACACCAAAGCATACACACACACAAATACAAACAAAGAAAAGAAAAAGAAGATTGACCTCATACATAAATTTATCCCAGTGTTCACGATGCTCCAATCCTTACAGACTAATTCCATCGGGGGAAGGAGGAAGATTGCACAGACGGCCTCCTTCAACAAGCTGATGATGGACGTGTTGGGAGAGTGAGAGTGAGAGCAGCGATGGAGGGTGGATTATGACGAAGAAAAGTGGCCCCCTCAATGCATCCAGACCGACTGACTGAGCAAGGCGGCCCCCTACTATATATATATATATAAACAACATCATCACAACAACACTGCGCAACCAACCAAGCCGTCATCTGTCTGTTTCTGTTTCTGTCTGTGTCTGTCTGTCTGTCGGTTTGTTTGTTTGTCTACCAACGCCTTCATCCGACTCTCTCTATTGTTTTCGACGGATTTTGTCTTAATTATCCATCTATCTATCTATCTCTTGTTTATCTATTCATTTTTCGATGCCATAATCCCAGATGTAGTGGTGTCAAGTTTATTTATTTTATTCTGTATATTGCTTTAGAAGAATATCAACAACAACAACAACGACGATGAAGAACGAAGGCTTTTCTATCATTGTTTGTTAATATAATAATATATCAGAATGAGGGGGACATCCTTTCATGTACACTTTTGGGGACTACATCTAATGGAGTCTTCTCATCTCTTTCTATAAGGACACTAATTTATTTATTTATTTATTCCCATTACTTGCTTGGTTTCCCGTTTCTCCTCTCTGACCCACAACCCAACAACATATCATCCATCAGCCGCCACCAGCAGCAACACTGTCACTAATGTAAACAAACAGACAGCACTGATCCCTAACATTGCCGTGGGTTTTATATGTATAATATTATTAGGAAGGCTCTCATCCCATCGACCCCATGCATCCTTCCATTAACAATCTGCACTTAATCAACTTTCTACCACTCACTCCTATACACCCTTTCCCACATCCCACATTCGAATATTCTGCACCTCCCACACACCCACATCTCGACATTTAGCCACCCCTACACCCTACCTCCCACATCCACATTCGAATATTCTATCCATCCCACACTTGCCCACACCCACAATCAAACTTTCTATCACTCAATCCCACACCCTCCTTCACCCAACCCCCAAAACATTCATCTCTAACCCATGATCCTGTGAGACTTGGGGCATTTGGTGTAGAATTAATGCAAAAGGTATCAAGCAAACCAACTGTGTGCTGACCCAAGTCTTATACCTTATTGTACTGCCAGGGTCTAGTGAGTGTGTGTATAAGGCTCAGCAAATGAAGTCGTGTTTAGGAAGGGAATGACGTGAGAACAGAACCATACAGCTGACTGGTTGATAAGTCACTCCTGAGCTGTTGTGTTCTGAGGGGTTCTTTCTTTCACATACAGTTAGTTACACATGTCTGAGATTAATATGAATTTTTGATGGGGTATGCTATAACCAGGATACACTTGTCATTTTTCTTGTTATTCTCATTTGTCTATTATATATTTATAAGGAAGGTTCGATTGAATGCAGAATGTGAAGTGCATAGTATATAAACACATAACGTAACGTAATGTAACCTTTCTCGTGTATAAGTTGACAGGGATGTTTTTGACTTGTGGTGGTGGTGGTGGTGGTGGTGGTGGTAGTAGTAGTAGGTCCTATACTGGCTGTCCCACACTCACTATACACTACTTAAAACATTCAGCGATATAACCTTGTATATTAATTAAACATAGACCAATTACTTCGTCATTCAGAGTAATAGCTTTTGTGTAATATATATGAAAGGACGTTCATTCATATCAGCGATGAATCATTATTATGGCCTCATGATATTATGGTTCTTGCTTCTTGTTGTTGTCAGGTGTATCGCATTGCTGTACAGTTGCCTACACATAAAAACAGACACACTTGAAACGGGACCCTCAGAGAGCATAAGGAAGGACCCACCGCCACTGTAAACATAGTCTTGTCCTTCTCACAATATACTCGATGAAGGTGCCCTGTTTCCATTACATGTGTCCTCAACTGTACACCTATACACACCACCACCACCACCACCACCACCCCCTCTGAGTCAAGCACACCTGCATTAATTATTATCACCCTGTTTGTTCTCACTCTTTTGGCCATTTTGTTTCAACATAGGAGCACCTCACTGTAACCCACATGCAGCCAGGAGTCACTGAGCACCGTTGGAAAAGTGATAAATACGTGTTCGTAATCACACACTTGTTGTTGTTGTCACTGTTGTGGGTTTCGCTCCTGAGGGTGTTTGTTTGGCTGCCCCGAATGTTAAAATAAAATGGTAACAAATCTCATCTTTGTTTTGGTTGCAGCATTTGAACATATGACTGGTTAATTAAGACGAAAAATATCATTAAATAAAAGGCTTGTTGTTCCTTTCGTAATTGGGTTCAGAATTAATGTATTTGTTGTTGTTGTTGTCAGCTGTATATAATCACAAGACTGTATTGTTGTATTATTCAATTTGCCTTCTATATACTCATTCACTAACTAGGATAATTTATTATGCTTGAAGCTTGACGTAATAATAATGTCTGGATCAAGTTCTACAATAATGATTTATAGGGAAAGAAAAAAAAAGATTTGATAATGTTACATGCATACTTTAGTGGAGAGAGAAACAAAAAAATATATATATTACACTAAAAACAGTGATATATGATTATTTTATTATTGTTATTCAACCGAATCGGATTATATTATCAGATTATATTTTTTGCTTCGTTTACTGTTGTGATGTGGGTGAATTTATATGCATTGAATATTTGCCAATATTTCTGCTCCTTGTACACGTCTGTTTACAATAACATGTTTGCTTCTTCCACCCCAAAAAAAAAACTTAATTGATACTGATTATAATGATGATGATGATGATGAATGATGATGATGTTATTGTTAGTTTTACAGTCACCATACATCATAATAATAATTATTCTCTATCCTTAATTCCCTTCATACTCAAATCTTTAATTGTATCTATTATGAATGTTTATTTAAGTAAGCAGCTGGTCTACTATTATTATTATTATTATTATTACTATTATTACTATTATCATAATTATTATTATTATTATTACGATTATTATTATTATTATTATTATTATTTTTATTATTATTATTATTATTATTATTATTATCATCATTATATTCTGTTTACATACGTCGCGTCCAGAGAAAAATATAATAGTCACGTCACAGACTGGTAAAAAAAAATAATAATGTAATGTTGTTGATTTTTGTTTTTGTTTTTTTTGTCACCCACGATGCTGTCTCCACCCACACGAACCTCACCCACCCACACACACACACACACACACACGACCTTCACACACACACACACACACACACACACACACACAGACTTTCGTTATCAATAGCCTAAACATGGATGAAAGAACGGATAATAGGATATAACTGTAACTCAAATAATATAACACGTAAATAAACAATAACTTAATAGCATATAATTATACAAAAAATAAATAGATAAGAAGATATAGTTCAATTAACACACAAATAAACTCAAATTGACTTAAGATATATACACTAAATGAACTGATAAGATGATATGAATAACTCAAAGTAAATTATATACAATAAGAATACAAATAATAAGGTACACGTAATTAATCAAATAAATTTATCCCAGTAATATTACCACATACAGTAAGTTCCAGCTGGTGTGTGTGTGTGTGTGTGGGGGGGTTGTTGGTGGGCTGTGTGTGTGTGTTGTAAAGTTGCAGGTGACGTCTGTGTGTGTGTGTGTGTGTGTGTGAGGACAGGGTGTATGTGTATGGAGAGCAGCCTGGGTGACCCATTGATTAATTATTCATGAAGGTTTAATAATAATGATGATTGAATAAAATATCTCCTCGTCCTTTACAGTATTTACAGTAGCTGAAGTCTGCCTTGCTCTACCCATTATACATAATTATATATATATATATATATTTATTTATTTTTCTGTTCTCAAGGGGTTGTGTTGTTATTACACCCCAGAGCTGGAGAGGTTTATGATTGACATTGGATCCTATACACTATAATTATAAACGTAAACAAATTAACACCTATACGTAAGCCAATTAATAGTTATACGTGAATGAATTAAAGGCTTATATAGGTATGCAAATTAACACCTATACGTAAGCCAATTAATGTTTATACGTGAATAAATTAAAGGCTTATATAGGTATGCAAATTAAAAGCTATATATACATAAATAAGTTAGATATTATTCGTAAACAAATTAAGTAGAGAAATTCAACATATTAAAATGCTTCAACTTCAATATAACTTAGTTGGAGAATTTGAGTGAGTTAACTATATTTATTAAAGGACATAATTATTAGGATCCAATGACTGTCAGTGTTAGAGAGAGAGAGAGAGAGAGAGAGAGAGAGAGAGAGAGAGAGAGAGAGAGAGAGAGAGAGAGAGAGAGAGAGAGAGAGAGAGAGAGAGAGAGAGAGAGAGAGAGAGAGAGAGAGAGAGAGAGAGAGAGAGAGAGAGAGAGAGAGAGAGAGAGTGTGTGTGTGTGTGTGTGTGTGTGTGTGTGTGTGTGTGTGTAAAAGTAATCAAAGTTGTAGTGTTGCTTTGTTGTTGTTGTTGTCTCGTGAAAAGGACAAAAAAAATATAAACTATGAGTATCATTTTACTATATTTGACATTTAATTTAACTTTGGGAATGTTCTCTTGTCCACGGCGACCATATCTTAGCTGAGACTGTACAGTTTACCGCGTGAGAATAAATTAATGATAACCACACACATCAAATTATCAGACTTTTACTTAATTCCTTCCTTACGTCCTATTATTATTATTATTATTATTATTATTATTATTATTATTATTATATGTTGAGAGGAATGGGTAAACTTTTATTATGCTCAAACCTTAACACTCCTTCCTTACATTCTATTATTATTATTATTATTATTATTATAAGTTGAGAGGAATGGGTAAACTATTATGATCAAGCCTTAACAACAAACACCAGCTCTAACTATTACTTAGAGAATGGAAGAAATGATAACTATATGAAGATTCAGAAGGCTGGTAAAAACCTATACAGTACGTGAATAGAACGAAGATAATGTTTAGTTATTCGTATGGTATTGTGTGTGTGTGTGTGTGTGTGTGTGTGTGTAAGCCTATATAGAAGGATACACACCAACAAGAAAATAAAAAGGTGATAACATTTAGAAAACTTTCGGTAAAATACTTTCAGCTGCATATATAGGAAAAACTGAAGACGAGGTTTTTCCTCTATACTCCAACCCACATGCCTGACCTTCACACCAGTGGTAAGGTGAGTGTTGGCCCCCCCAGGCCACACATGACTTTCACCACAATCAGTGCTCACGCCACCAAAAAAGTCATGATGGAGTTTCAGTGTAGCCAGAACTGCACCACATTATTAATGTCAGTACCTGTTCCATTATTTTTTTTTTTTTTTTTTTTTTGGTTGCAGGGGAAAATACCTCTGCTTGCTTGGGCCTCATGCCAATGCTGGCGGGCCTAACTAGCATGTCCCTACCTAGAACTTATTCTACTGATTCCTACTTACTATGCCACGAAACAAGCTCCTTCCATACAGATGGTGTTTCGTGGCAATATTTGAAGATGGAAATTACGTGACGATTTGTAAACAAATACAATCCATGCAATTTTGGCAGGGCCTTATTTTACACTGATATTTGATTCATTGAAATTAATGTGTTGGCCAGGCAGTGAGACGCCATGCAGGGTTAGTGAACCAATCACAAGTGTCGGAGTGAGCAGTGTTCCAAAAACAGAGTTAAGTTCACAACCGTATATCAGCCGGGATTGTGGTGCACCCAATTTTACCTCCTCCCTTTTTCACTCCCCAATCCACCATAACAATAGATTCAGTTGACTAGACACCCCCATTTCATCTCCACCACCATCCACAACTCACAACACACCTTCACCATTAGATAGGATGACCCGACGTTTAGGTAGACGTAACAGTGACAATTCCTCCCTTACACAAACCCTACAACAAGACATGAACTTCCCTTAACACCACCGCATCATCCACTCCTCCTCTCCCAAACCATTCCACACGCAACCAGACTCTCCATAGTACCAGTTCATTCTCCACAACATCAATCCCCATCCCCAATAGATCATCCATCATCACACGGTTCGAGTTCAGTGAAAGACTTGATGGAAAACAGGTGGAAAGCAAGTGTGTGATTACAGTATTAATGATGTGTTGGTTGGTGAATCTAGAGCAACTGAATTCCTCCAAACTATTCCAAGCAACGGAACTCCATTATTTCTGTTCTTCTGGTTCTGTTTCCTGACATATTTAGGAGGAATCAAGACACTCCAATGTAACAAAAATGAATCAATTACCCCCCTTATGGAACCCCCAGTGATGCAGTCAGAAACATGGAGAGTAGTCAGCATTTATAACAGGTACAGTCAGTCAGCGTTGTTGCCAATCCTCATTTCGTGTACAAGTTACAAGTGCTGGCAACTGCATGTACAGTTACCAAAAAAGGTATTGCAACAAATCTTGATAGAACTTTAACCATAGTAATATCCACAACTTTTGTAGAGACCATAAGCATGTATAACAGAAGGAAATATACATATCCTTCTGTAATACATACTTATAATCCCTACAAACAACTATGGACATTAATATATCTAATGTTGTATCAAGAGTTGTTGCAGTACCTTTTTTGGCAACTGTACATACAACTCCCAAACACAAGTAATTAATGTTTCCACTACAATACATAAAAGATAATAAGAGACATTTCGTCATCATTGTTTACGTAATGGTTCCGTTGTCAAGAGATCCATGGGGGGATTATTTAATGAAGTATAATTATCTCGGTCATTATTTTCTCAGCAGTGGTAATAGTAAAATTATACGTACGACTTAATTAAGGGAATGGAATAGTTTTTGGTACATACATACATACATACATTAGGACGCCTTGATTCCTCCAATGTATACTAGGAAACAGCTGGACCAGATTAGCAATGATAACAATACGTGCTCTGTTGTTTGTAATGTAGTTTGGAGGAATCAGTTACTCCAGATTTCTATATTAAAGTCTCAGTAAACCTCACCCTTCCCTATAAACATGTATAGGAAATAATGTGGAAATAATAATATGTATAATCGTATTTTTTTTATCATCAAATACAGAGATACAATAATGTGTTCATCTCGCCTTATTAATTAAAAGATACATTGGTGTCGACTTTCTGTTAGTAGGGAAGGGAACTGAAGAAATAACAGTGTGAATCGTGAGTGACTTGCTTGCTGTACTGAGAGTAAAATGATTCAGTTACAAGTAAACAAACCCTCGAGGAAATGTATAATATCACGTACACTTTAAAGGGAACACATCTTGGGTCTCGCTTCGATTTTGCTCCCACGAATGTCACCTGTTACACCCACTCTGACCTGATTCACACACACACACACACACAGAGAGAGAAAGAGAGAGAGAGAGAGAGAGAGAGAGAGAGAGAGGTTGTCACATTCACAACACGCACACATAATCACCTTTCATTATAGCCATTTCTCTAATATTAATTTTCACATACTGGTTGCCAAGAATATCACTAAGATGGATAGAATGAGAACTATTTCGTGTAGGTGTGTTGAGGAGAAGTTGTGTTGCCTATTGATCAGCTGCGCGGGGAGGAGTTGGTGGTGGTGGTGGTGGTGGTGTTGGTGGTATAGGGCCTCCCACTCCACCTGCCTCTTCCCTCGCTGGTATGTCCCCACCACAGACCCAGACCCATCTAACCAACCCACCCGTTACCTCCGCCTACTGCACCGCTCTCGCCTGGACCTGCCATCCACCACCAGACTGACGGTCACAGACACTAGTTGAAGTCGAGATGTCGTGGTGTGTGGGAGGTATTGTATTCTCGCTCCTTGTGGTGGGTATCCTTTCTAGCGATGCCTCTACAGAGAGCTTCAAGAAGTTCCCCCTACTCATGCCCCACGTCAAGCCTGAACGGGTGAGTGTTTACAAAAAAAATTAAGTAAAAGATCCGTGCGACATTGTATAGGAAATGACTTGTGTAGGATACGTGTCCTACGTGTTCCTTCTACGTGTTCCTTCTTCTTTCCTTTGGACATTTAATGTGTGGTACAATACACGAGTGGAATGACTGAAGTGATACAGAAACACACTGCTGGTGATATAATGAGTCTTGAACAAGTCCTTCAAAAGAATTGCGAAGTGTTGGAGAAAGAGAGACTGCTATCATGCATACTATATTCTTTGATTTGCAATATTATATTAATTTTTTGCCAATAACCTAAGGTATCGTCGACAGAAATATTATCTGAATGTTATCAGAGTAACTCGAGCAAAAGTGGTCAGTAAACAAGAGCGATAACAGTACTATACTCGGTGTGAGACCTTGTGGCCTTGCAGTCTACCATATGGTGGTGGTGGCAACATATTGTTTTGGAGACCGTTTCCGTCAGTCACGCCACGACCAATCATAATAGAGGCTTCCTTTATCTACTTAGTACAGTATACCTAAGATTGTAAATGTAAAGTATACCAATGAATGTGACTATACAGAAGACGAGGAGTGTATTGCAGGGGTAAACATATGGTATTGTTGTGTCGTAGGTGTCATGATTCCCAACACTCGAGTTATACAGGATATTTCCTTAAGATATTCTCGGTCAGAATTATGTTAATACACCAAGAACAGGTTAGTTCAGTTAAGATTTAGGTTAATTTTGTATCATACCTCATTATGAGTGTTAACATCCTGGGGAAGGAAAGAAGAAGCATAAAGTTGATATCCCTGTATAATAAGAGAGTTGTGTATCAAGTGACTGATGACAAACGTGTGGGCGGTTGTGACGTCAGTTCCTACGTCACTACTATAGGATGCACTACACACTGTACGATACTTCCTTAGCTTGGTTATATCCTTATTAAGACCAGGGACACAAAACCCAGTCACCACTATTAGGTTATTAATATGATAACTATATATACGTCTAGGATAAACTTATTACATATTACTATAGCATAACCTTGGTCCATTCTCTTGTATGATTCAGCCATATTGGTACAGTTTCAGTGTGGTTCCAGTCACGTAGCTCAGTGGTATGAAAAAATTCTCAGAAATTAATGTTGACACCGTTCCAAAATAATATTATTTTTTTTTATGTTTAATGTTTCTTAATAATTAATGCAATATTTTTAAATCGAAATAAGCGTGACCTTGAATCATGTCAGACTGTCACGGTTTGATCCGTGATCATAAAACGTAACGTACGTAAGTAGTAGGATGCTATATATTATATATATTAACAAAAGGACACCACGTGTGGGGAATGTTCTATAAGGCATGGAACAGTGGTATTTTCCTCAGTCAGGAAGACAGAGACACAGAAATTTGAAAATAAAGGAGTGCTGGTACCTGGTAATTAAGAAAGGTCCTGTCATGTGAGGTCAGGTGAGGTCGAGTACCCACTCACTCCATCCCGTGTCTGGAGGTATTGCTACAATTTTTGCATTAATAACTATGCTATGGGGGCATCTATTACTTATTAAAATTGATTTTGAAGTGGAAGGGAATCATTTGCAAGCAGTTGCATGTTATGGGAAAAGTGATTTGCATGTATAACTAAAGTGTGAGTGACATATGTAAACGTAGTCAAGGATTAGGCCATACGAACACATGAGAGGGAGGACAAGCATGGCCGACAGTTGGGCCAGGTAGAAAAAAGGTTAAATGGGGAGGAGTCAGAAGGGTAATTAACCTCCACCACCCTTGTCTTGATTTTTGAGAAATATATTTAGTTGGTAGCTAGACACTCGACGAAGAACACACCTCGTATCCAGCCCTCGTTGCTTTGCCTAGGGGCCTATAGTTTTAACGTAACGTCGAAATTGTTTAATTACTTTTTCACAAGACTTATTGTTAATTAACTCACTATTCATTCGCTAGACGAGAATCAGTAAGGTGTCATTTTATAGGTGAGGAGAGGGCTGGCGGGAATTACGAGTGTGTGTGTGTGTACGAGGGACAGCAAACGAGTGTGGAATTGACATTGAAATATACCAACTGGGTTGCTTGATTCATTACTATTACGATAACGTAATTACCGTCTCCTGTGTGTGCGAGGGGAAGTGCTAGCTCGTGATAAGTATATTAAAGTAAAGTAATATTACTGTTCCACGTGTACGCGTATGAGCGATAGTGGCCTAGCAGCACGTGTGGAGAGAAGCGACGAGGAGTAAGTACCGTACGTATATAGCTATCTATTGGAGCGTGAACGGAAGTGTGTGTGTGTGATTTTCTGATTGAATTTAATTATTCATTTTGTTGGCTTGGAATTTATTAATAAATAGAGAAAATTGGCATTTTTGTGTGGTAATTGACCCTTATTGCATGCTCTATAATCATACATATATAGCAGGACGAACCCAGAAATAAATTTATTGTGTTGGAGGGAAGGATACAGGGATTAACTCTGGGTAACTCGCTGCAGCCAACCAACGAGATTACATATTTCCAGCAAGGTAAGCTTTGGTAATTATTATAAAGCCACATCCATTGATATCCATCAGTCCACCCCCACATAATTGGCGCCCGAACATGGGGCCTGCTCTTTGTATTAATTCCAGTCACACACGCGCACACCTTCACGAGTAGATAGATTACGGTTGTCCAGGAATTAAGGCAAAGGAAACAATAGAAAATATTTTAATATGTATACCGTAGCCGAATTAATGGAGGAAGCCCGAAGCTTGGGATATGAAGATACGGTCGAGATTCGACAGTACGTAGAGCGTCGTCAAGAGGAAGACAGGCTCGAAAGGGTGAGTGTAAGGGAGGCAGAAAAGGAACAGAGAGAGGCTGAAAAGGAACAGAGAGAGGCAGAAAGGGAACAGAGAGAGGCAGAAGAGAGAGAGAGAGAGAGCATGAAAGAGGAAGATGGGCACACGAACTGAAAATGGTGGAACTGCAAGCACAGGCGAATAGTAGTCAAAGCAGTATTGCAAGCCCGACTACAGTAACTCCGAGACTACAACTGGCGAAGTATGTAGAGGGAGACGAAATTGAACCGTTTATTGAGAGGTTCGAGATGCTTGCAGACACATACGTCTTTAGTGACGATGTGAAGAAAATAGAGTTCCTTAACCTGTTCGATGGTAAAGCCCTCAGTATCCTCTACCGACTCGATCCTGATACCAGGAATTATGCGAGCATGAAAAAAGCTCTGTTGCAAGCATATGGGGTGACGGTCGATGATGCACGGAAGCAGTTTTTGAGTGCTTCCTTGCAAGATAAAGAGACCGTTGCACAGTTTAGTGCACGTCTCGCTAGCCACCTGGATCAGTGGTTTGACAAGGCCGAAACACCCAAGACGTTGGAGGGGGTAAAGGACTTGTTGCTTCGCACGCAACTAGAGAAGTCTTGTCCTCCAGAATTATCAGCTCAACTCAAAACCCATAAGATTAATTGCCTCAAGGAAATGGTGGAAATGTCGGATGCACATTTTACCGCATACGGTTACCACACGCGGGTTCAGTCGTGTGAGAATTTAACTCAGTTAAATAAGCCTTCCCAAGACTCTGCTGGTTCATATAATAAATCGAGTAATAATGATTATTCACAGCAGCAGAGTCAGGTTGTACGTCAACAACCTAATCCTCTCTTTAATCACGCCAAGAAACAAGGCAATAATTATTATTCTCAGCAGTCAAGTCAGTACCGTTACCAGGGGAGAAGTAACGGGAGGAGTTATAATAATAACCACGGTGGTAATAAGGGTTATTATCAGCGATCGGCTGCTGCTACATATAGTGAACCACAGTACCCAGCTGTAGGTACGGCTAGCGCTGCTGGGGAAACTCCCGAGGGTGGAGAAGGATATACCCAGCAGACGACGGAAGCTCGTCAGGGTGAGAAGGATGAAGGGTTACGTGTTCACGGGGACCATCGGTGGTTTAAAGGGAAGTGCTAGCGTTGGGGCAGACCTTATGTCACGGTTGCCTGAGGAAATCGAGCGAGTAACTAATTATGGGTTATAGTTAGGATTAAATTACTCGTTTTATTGTTATCTTCGAGTGCAACGAGCACAAACCCTTTATCCAAACTCAGATTGGGGTTCACCTCGGTCTGATGTTTGGATATTGCATTGGGTCTTCCAAGACTTGGGTTTCAGCGGTTATCCCTGACTCGAGTCTTGGATGATTAATTAATATTTATATATTGCCTTACAGGAATTGATGGCAGTTGGATGGTCTCCAGAATATTTTTTGCATTTTTATTATTACATATTATGTAACAATGACACAATGTATTACATACACCACACTTATATATTGTTTAAATGTGTACTATTGGTACTAGACATTACCAGGTATAATTATTCTTGCCACGGAGTTTCTCCTTAGATTTTAAAGTTAAAGTAACTGTTAGGAGTTTTTCACTCATTGGCAAAAATAAACACTTAACTGGTATTAAGTCATGACACATACAAGAATAAGTGAAGTGTGAGTGGGTTATTATTGTAATAGTTATACATGCAAAGACGTAATTACCACTTCATTATTTTATTAAACATTGCATAGAGCAATGTCTCTTCTGTGTGTGCGAATGTCACGGTTTGATCCGTGATCATAAAACGTAACGTACGTAAGTAGTAGGATGCTATATATTATATATATTAACAAAAGGACACCACGTGTGGGGAATGTTCTATAAGGCATGGAACAGTGGTATTTTCCTCAGTCAGGAAGACAGAGACACAGAAATTTGAAAATAAAGGAGTGCTGGTACCTGGTAATTAAGAAAGGTCCTGTCATGTGAGGTCAGGTGAGGTCGAGTACCCACTCACTCCATCCCGTGTCTGGAGGTATTGCTACAATTTTTGCATTAATAACTATGCTATGGGGGCATCTATTACTTATTAAAATTGATTTTGAAGTGGAAGGGAATCATTTGCAAGCAGTTGCATGTTATGGGAAAAGTGATTTGCATGTATAACTAAAGTGTGAGTGACATATGTAAACGTAGTCAAGGATTAGGCCATACGAACACATGAGAGGGAGGACAAGCATGGCCGACAGTTGGGCCAGGTAGAAAAAAGGTTAAATGGGGAGGAGTCAGAAGGGTAATTAACCTCCACCACCCTTGTCTTGATTTTTGAGAAATATATTTAGTTGGTAGCTAGACACTCGACGAAGAACACACCTCGTATCCAGCCCTCGTTGCTTTGCCTAGGGGCCTATAGTTTTAACGTAACGTCGAAATTGTTTAATTACTTTTTCACAAGACTTATTGTTAATTAACTCACTATTCATTCGCTAGACGAGAATCAGTAAGGTGTCATTTTATAGGTGAGGAGAGGGCTGGCGGGAATTACGAGTGTGTGTGTGTGTACGAGGGACAGCAAACGAGTGTGGAATTGACATTGAAATATACCAACTGGGTTGCTTGATTCATTACTATTACGATAACGTAATTACCGTCTCCTGTGTGTGCGAGGGGAAGTGCTAGCTCGTGATAAGTATATTAAAGTAAAGTAATATTACTGTTCCACGTGTACGCGTATGAGCGATAGTGGCCTAGCAGCACGTGTGGAGAGAAGCGACGAGGAGTAAGTACCGTACGTATATAGCTATCTATTGGAGCGTGAACGGAAGTGTGTGTGTGTGATTTTCTGATTGAATTTAATTATTCATTTTGTTGGCTTGGAATTTATTAATAAATAGAGAAAATTGGCATTTTTGTGTGGTAATTGACCCTTATTGCATGCTCTATAATCATACATATATAGCAGGACGAACCCAGAAATAAATTTATTGTGTTGGAGGGAAGGATACAGGGATTAACTCTGGGTAACTCGCTGCAGCCAACCAACGAGATTACATATTTCCAGCAAGGTAAGCTTTGGTAATTATTATAAAGCCACATCCATTGATATCCATCAGTCCACCCCCACACAGACCTGCTGTGCTTGTAAGGAAATGCTGGAATGTTGATTGTTGTTCCAAAACTACACAATATAAACATCTGCTGGCCTTTAATTATTAATGAACTTCTCACTACTGTAAGTAATGCAGCCTTACAGTTGCTATTACCAGTTGAAAAATATATGCATACGTACGGTACATTAATATATGCATGTTGTATAGGAAGTAATTTGTGAATTTGACGTTAATTATACTGATTGGGTGAAAATAATTCGTATAGGACACTGAATGTAAATAGGAAGTGATATAAATATACTGTAGTCCAATAAATTACTTAATATATATATATACACTCACTCCCCTAACATATATAATGCAGCACCATCAAATGAAACAGCTTCGAAAAAAATAATATAATCTGGAACTATAGATAAATTGGTCTCTGGATTATTAGTTCACAAGAATAATTAATACACTCATATGACCCACTTTCATACACCTAGGCTGATGTGGGCCTGTTGATGGGGAGTTTACGTACCAATTATCGATATACTGTATTGTATATATATGTTAATATATTGACACTGGTACACACGGTTAATTGAACACGGGAATTAATGGGACGAGGCCTAGAATATCTAACAATAACAACAACAAGAATAACAACAACAATAACAATAACAATAACAATAACAACAACAACAACAACTATAAAAACAATAACAATAACAAGTATGTAAGTAAACAGTTGAGGTAATAATAATCTGCTCAGCTCTTCACAGTATGATATTAATTACTATTTTTTTCAACCAATAAGATAATATACCATCAGGGGCAGAAACTAAGGAGACGATACGTAAATACCAGATAAAAGTCACTGGTTACATGGAGAAAAATAATGGTATGCTGTTGCCTGGAATAGTTTGGAGGAATAATTTGCTCCAGATTTACCACCCAAAATAATGTGTTATAATATACCCCCTTACTTAAAGTCAACATGGGGTACAAAAAAAAAGAACAAGAAAAAAAGAAATATGTATGTCGTTCTCTCTACGGGGTTTTATCAATATTCATAACAAAAAAATCCTCAACCTTTCAAATAATATATAATAATTACTTGTAAGGTCAGTGATTGTGGCTTTAGTCCCAAAATAGTCACGGTCCCTAGCTGGCAGAAGGTGTAAATTAAAGGTGCACTCGCTGTTTGTTGTTCACTCCCTTCCAATGTAGGAGGTGGAGGTGGAGGAGGACGAGGAGGAGGTGGAGGTGTTGTAGGAGGAAAAGGAGGAGGAGGAGGAGGAGGAGGAGGAGTTGTTGGAGGAGGAGGAGGAGGAGGAGGAGGAGAAGGAGGAGGAGGAGTTGTTGGAGGAGGAGGAGGAGGAGGAGGTGGAGGTGTTGTAGGAGGAGGAGGAGGAGGAGGTGGTGTTGTAGGAGGAGGAGGTGTTGTAGGAGGAGGAGGAGGAGGAGGAGGTGTTGGAGGAAGAGGAGGAGGAGGTGTTGTGGTTGGAATCGAAACCTTGGTTGGAGCTTGTAGGCTACCACGGATATAATTATTATGTGTTAAACTATCTATATACAGTATTATATAGTCCGCATAACTGTAAGCTCTCTCTCCATCTTTATAAGCTCTCCCTCCATCTTTATAAGCTCTCCCTCCATCTTTATAAGCTCTCCCTCCATCTTTATAAGCTCTCCCTCCATCTTTATAAGCTCTCCCTCCATCTTTATAAGCTCTCCCTCCATCTTTATAAGCTCTCCCTCCATCTTTATAAGCTCTCCCTCCATCTTTATAAGCTCTCCCTCCATCTTTATAAGCTCTCCCTCCATCTTTATAAGCTCTCCCTCCATCTTTATAAGCTCTCCCTCCATCTTTATAAGCTCTCCCTCCATCTTTGTCACATATACAGTTAAGTAATATGTACCGTTGCGACACATAATATTCCATGACCATGAATGCAGGGTGTTACTAAGGGCAAGTCTGTTCAAGGACGATAATTATGTGCCTTTACTGTACACAAAATATATTATTATGTGCCTACGCTAATTTATACGAATGGTTTACCAAGATGGAAACCTGCTGGCCTTTAATCTGTCATCCAACTCAGCTTCAAAATATTACAAACACAGATCCGATCAAGTTCAAATCATTTAAATACACACACACACACACACACACACACTCACACACACACACACACACACACACACACACACACACACACACACACACACACTCTCTCTCTTTCTCTCTCTCTCTCACACGCTAAATATACCGATAATACAGTTAAAAAATATATGAATTACGACAAATCTTGATGGAACGTTAACTATAATTTATATCATCCACAACTATTTATAAGAACCATAAGCATATAGTTAATATAAAAGGAAATTTACTAATACAAATACACCTGCAGAATATTAATCCATCTAAGAGTTGTATGCAAATATTGTTATGATAAATATTGATGTGTGTGTGTGTGTGTGTGTAGTGTGTGTGTGTAGTGTGTGTGTGTAGTGTGTGTGTGTGTGTGTGTGTGTATGTAGGTCATTTTTACATACCTTTATTCCAGTGTACGTGTGTTGTTGTTATGATAAATATTGATGTGTATGTGTGTGTGTGTGTGTATGTAGGTCATTTTTACATACCTTCATTCCAGTGTCCGTGTGTTGTTGTTCGTGGTTGTGTTTGACCGAGAAGGAACCGACATTATTAGGCTTTTTAATATTATAGTGAGTCCTTCAAATATTGCCACGAAACACCAATTATAATGGAAGGAGCTTGTTTCGTGGCATAGTCAGGAGGAATCAGCAGAAGCCTCCAATTTTCATAAACGAATACAATAGTGTCCTTTGAATGCAAACTAATTCACTCTGTAGAAGTCATCAGTTGCAGTATCTTATTTTTTTACACAACTTTATTCACTTTCCTTCTAAACTGACTTGGAAATTACTTGACATTTTTCATCACCGCAAGTATAGAAAAAAAAAAAAAAAAAAAAAAAAAAAAAAAAAAAAACTCAAATCGGTATACATTTAACTCGTCAATAATATCCGTTCGCGTGTCAAACTTCTTATTCCTGTTTTTTATATATATATATATACAGTAAATAGGTGTACCGTACGTCCTGGTGAACTCCCATAGTATTGGATAACACAGTATACTATAAGTCTCTTGTCCATTACAAAGTTCATATTAACGCACTGCTCTGCTCTGGTCTCGTCCACTCACTAACACTATATCTAAATAAGTGATTGTAATATACACACACATGTTCCTCGTCACGAAACGTTCACACCTGCAATGTCTCATTTAATTAAACCAAGTTCTTGAGTTTAGCTGTCCGAATGAAAGATGTCGAATATGAATACGGACATAGTAATGTTTCGGACCAATTTACGCATCGTGTGGCCCTGCCTTAATGTAGTTCATGCCTTCAGGGTCTGGCCAAGGCCAAAAATATTTGGCCTTTTTTATTGGGCTTGTGTTTAGCCACAAACCGGTAACCCCTCCCGACTCCCGAGGCCAAGAGAAACCTTGACCCTTCCTACACCTTCCTCATCTCCAGCTAGAAGCGTCATAACATAAACTAACATACTTTTATGGACAGATAAAATCATCCGTTGAATTCAGCTTTTACGTAACAAGTGACAGGCTAACACATGGGAGAAAGGAAGTACAGTCGGCAGCATAAATTTGCGTCCATTCCATGTTTTTAATAATGCTAATATGACCAGATAAAGTAACATTTTGAACCAG
This sequence comes from Petrolisthes manimaculis, assembly GCA_034508575.1. Lineage (NCBI taxonomy): Eukaryota > Metazoa > Arthropoda > Malacostraca > Decapoda > Porcellanidae > Petrolisthes > Petrolisthes manimaculis. Next base: position 62,775 of record JAWZYT010000515.1, read on the forward strand.
CTTCTATTCTAATAACATAATGCACATACTATACTGTGTGAGAAGTATGTCAGTCATCTCTACATTTCACTAGTATTACAACATCATTTGATACATACTTTCGTAGGTGAAAATGCAGCGAACTTATGGTGCCGACTGTACACTAAATATACAGTACATTATACACTGTGCTTACTGATACCAGAAGTTTATCGGGAAAAAAATTAATCTCGCTCGGTCTATATTCATTGTTTATATAGTGATGATCATTAATTAGTCTCCTGTTATAAGTTTTAAGGGGGTGTGGGAGTAGGGGACAGGCTTGGGGGTGGACTGAGGGGGTGCGAGAATAGGGGGACAGGCTTGGGGTGGGTAGAAAGCCTGTCCCCCTATTCCCGCATCCCCTTAACCCCCCCCAAAACCCTCAAGCCTGTCCCCCTACTTCCGCACCCTCCATCCCCCCCCCCAAGCCTGTCCCCTACCCCCGCATCCCCTTAATGACGATGTTGTAGAGATGAACGAGTCGTGGCCGGAATATTGTTTTACGCTTGTATTCCCTTCACTCAAACACACACCAGCTGGAAAAACTACAACCATATAATAATTCTTACAGCTCGTGTCACAGGTGTGGATGAAAGAAGGTGGCAGGGTCAGAAGGGATTAGGCAGGTGTAAAAACGTGTCGTATTAATTAAACTGCTGATTTGACGTTGTCGAGCACACCTGTGACAAGCTATATATATAGTGCTGTCATGATTAGTTGTAGATGTGTCCAAGAGAGAGAGAGAGAGAGAGAGAGAGAGAGAGAGAGAGAGAGAGAGAGAGAGAGAGAGACTGGACATAAGTCTCTCTCACACATGAAACCACACACACACGAAACCTGTCTTGTGTCGGAACGTGAAAACAGGTATGGGGTTTGGGAGACTACAGTACACCGGTGTAATGCGGACGATGACCTTCATGAGAGAGAGAGGAGTCGTGGCCCATCTCTCGTTGCTGACTCGCATTCAAATTTGTTATCCAGTTCGATGCATCACGTGTTCTCTCTCTCTCTCTCTCAAAGTACTGATTCAAGAGCCATTGCTGGCCATTTTTCACGGCTTGCTTGACTCTCTGTGAGTCTGTGGGCTATTGTATGTGGTTGTCGAAAATTTACTAGACGTGGTAAGGGACTATGACCGACCTTTTGCTCAAAGTAAATATATTTACCTTGCTTTTGCTGGTGGCAGGTGGCTGTATGTGTGTACGTGTATACCTGTATACAGTAGCTGCCAGTAGGCCTAATCAGGGAGGGATCACGGTCTGGACGGTGTGAGGGATTTCATGCACCAGGACTCAGAATCCACCTCGTTATAGGCCTACACCAAGGAGGTTGTATAGTAGTGTGCTTTACTAAGTTGTACAGAGGTTGTATAGGACTACTGTACACTTCCTCTCTGACTCTTCCTCCCGTTGAGAAGCAGAAGGGAAGGTTTTCATAGGCTACGGTATTCTCGCTATCTTTCCTACTCTTGGGAAACCATTCTCTAGACTCCACTCATCACAATATCATTCCTTGCTATTATAGTGAAGATGTGTGGTTTGTTGTAAAAGTGTAGACCTATTTGTTTTTAATAGCAAATGTTCATCAACTGTCCCTCAATCTTCCCTTCTATCTCCTTCGTACTTGCTGTTCCACTTCTTTATCACCAATTCCCCCTCGTTCTACAGGGTATTTATGACCAGAATACAATGTGTTGTGAGACGAGCCATAACAATAAACATTGTGAAAATCGTCTTACCGTTACAGGGTAATTATGGCGAGCAGAACTGCGGTAGTACTGTATATACATATAATGAGAGAGACCTTCAGCACTTCACGGCTTTACCTTCGTAGAAACTGTTGTGGACATTGTGGTGACAAATGTGGTCACTTCCTTAGATTGGATAGTTCCGCCTTCAGAGTCCCTTCACACACACTACCGGAATAATTACAAACTTTACCGTACTATACAATTACAGTCTTTCTACGTGCACCTCACTTCACCAACATAAAGTAAAATACAATGTTTGCTTGGTTTTATTACAGTATGATAAAAATTAGATTTACTGGAGTTCGGTAAGACGGTAACTCTTATTAATAAATAATTTCGTCCTTCTCACAGGCTGAAACCTACTTTTGTACACCAATAAGGATCGACCCAACACAGGAATACTATGTCAGTAAGTGTTTTAATCAACAACTTCAGTGTATGATATATAACTATACGAGTGACGAGAGTTAACACACCTTACTGTTAGACTATTGTATAGTTTCATATATTACAGTAGTTATAATTATGCTGCATCAGGAAGCTCCCAGTACTATACAGCACTTTAAATAGAGTCGTGTCCATTTTAGTGAAAATTGGTGAGTTAAAGTTAAATCTAGAGAATATTATTTTGATTGGAGACAGCCACACCAGTCATAACAATACAGTATTAATTTAACATAGTACTCACAATAACCCTCCATCATGTGCTTTCTTTGTCATGACTAGCCGTGAAAAATTTTACTTGATAAGTAATGGTATGTAATTGTTTCATTGTCAGCTGCGTTCCAGCCCAATGCCAGCATGGAGACAGCACATCACATGTTGTTATATGGGTGTGAGACTCCAGGATCTGACCAGGATGTGTGGAACTGTGGTGAGATGGCACTGGCACAACCTGGCATTACCACAGCACCTGTCTGTGGCAGCGGATCACAGGTATACAACACTGATATTTTGTATGTACAGTATCAGCCAATACGAGACCAATACAGCATAAAAAGTTATAGAGAAATGTATTAAAGTGAGTTAGGCATATGAAAAGAATTAAGAGTGGAGAACATATTGAAAATGTAGAAGGCAGAGAAGCAATGTCCTGTACTCTTTAATACTTTGGGTTATATTTAGAAACTACACATTTGTACAGAATACTGTACTGTATTTCACATTTCTAGCCTCCAATACAATACAACAGCATACAATACATAATTTAGACATGATAGTCTTTGAAACTTGTCAAAGTTAACCCATGTGTTTCCCACAGGTGGTATATGCCTGGGCCAAAGATGCTCCTAAACTTGTGTTGCCAGACGGTGTGGCATTCAAAGTGGGTGGTAAGACTCCCATCCAATACATAGTGTTGCAAGTTCACTATGCCTCAGTTGAGAAGTTTAAGGGTTAGTAATGTAGCATATCACTTAAATTGAGAATAATTTGATATACAGTGTACTGTATTATATATAATGTAATCAGTACTACAGTATTTGTATATAATGTCAGCAGAAGGAATGATGTTAATTGCCTTCATATTTGATGTAATTATATGAGTTTTCTTTCTGTTACAGATGGTTCAACAGATGATTCTGGAGTATTCCTGTACTACACAGAAACACCGTAAGTTAGTTATGACAAGTTAAATGAAAACCACAATTTAACCCCACATGGATAAGGCAACAGCAAGGACAAGTTGCCCTCTCATGGCTGTGCCTGGTGTAGCCAACCCCAAAATGTGACAGTAAAGGCTCCCATTGTTCCAACTTTCCTTAATAACAGCCACTTTTGTATAACTTTCATACATAATCAATATCATTCCTTAAGATGCTCTCTCCAATTCCAGTGACTGATATGGTATGTTTTCTTTGTCACCAGTCAGCCCAAGTCAGCAGGTGTGTTGCTGATGGGTACTGGTGGTCGCATCAACCCCAAATCTGTGGAGTACATGGAAACTGCTTGTTCCATCGAAGAGGACAAAGTTCTACATCCCTTTGCCTTCCGCACCCACACTCATGGTCTTGGTTAGTTATGAGAATTTGCTTGGATAGCTTTATGTTCATCTGAAATTATGAATTAAACATGTTAATTCTTCTAAGGCTCTTCTTCATTTATGTTTTCTATCGTAAAGCCAAAAAATTTAGTCAAGATGTTATCTAATTTTGAGTACAGTAAATGGCTATTAAACTAGTTTACTTTTTGTGTCATGTCTTGATAAACCTGGACCAATTTCATCCCAATAGAGAAATACCAAATTACTAAACCAAGAGTGAAATACTAACTACTGTACACACTCTTTCCACCAGGCCGCGTGGTATCTGGTTACAAGGTGAGTCGTGAAGGTTCATTTGACCGTTGGGAGCTGATTGGCAAGAAGGACCCACAGCTGCCCCAGATGTTCTATCCAGTGGCCAATGATCTTGTCCTTCGTAGGGGAGACAAAGTGGTGAGTCAAGAGCATTATGTTACCTGCACCACTCACTTTCACTCAAAGTTACTTGATTTGTGTTAATGTTCTGTATCTCCATTTCATTATCCTCATTATATTTTATTCATTTATATGTAGATCCTACAGTATACAACAGTCATATACTGTATTTTGTAGGTATAGTACAACTGTAATTAACTTAAGAATTAATATACAGTATTACCCCCAATGAATTACCATACATGAGTTACTGACCCTAGCTTATTAGGACCTAAGCCACTCCCAGTCCCCAGTCCCCATACAGAACTTTGATACAGTAGCCTACAGTTCTCACAAGAAACCTGAAACAGTTCATGGTTAAAGTATAATTGATTCATTCATCATTATTAAAAAAAAAAATGTGATGTAAAAGATATTAATTCTATTCTTTCTTTTTTCAGGCTGCACGATGCACCATGCAAAGTAAGAGAGAGCGCATCACCAGAGTCGGGTAAGTCTCTCACTTCAGGTAAATTGCTTGATCTATTGTTATTGTTGTTGTGTGTTTGTTTTTGTTGCACTTTTCTGTGTTCCATAAATGTGGTATATATATGTCCTGTAGGCTTATGTTGGACCGTAATTGTATAGTACTGTACTTTATTACAAACTAGTCTGATTTCATGATGTTATATGTGATTTTGTAACAACTACTCTACATTATTTATATTTACACTTTACTTACTAAGGTTGTTTGAATGTAATGTTAATATTTTGCATGCATGAATGACAACTTCACAAATTTGCACATACAAGTATCCTCATTCACCTTGCTTGTTGCATGGACAGATCATCTTGTCATTTTAATAACGGCTATAACTGTACCTGATTATCACAGTTTAATAAATCATAAATGGTAAAATCTTTCTTAGAGGAAATCATTAATTTTTTTCATATTACTGGAGAGACTCGGCCATCCAAAGTGAGTACTATACAGTACTGTACATATCATCCTTTCTCCCCATATCTATCCCACCCTTTTAAAGCCACCTCATTACCTACCCATTCATTAACCCCACAATTACCATCACTTTCAACAGTTCCACCAATGAGGATGAGATGTGTAACTTCTATATGATGTACTGGACGGACAATACAGTACTCAGGAAGAAGACCTGTTTCACCTTAGGTCCCCCCTTCTATTTCTGGACCCGGGATGGTCTCAATAACATCCCAGACGCCGATGCATCATCTTTGGCTATTGGAACATCGGCTAAAGAGCAAGGGATTCCCTCACACCAAATATAGAATTGCCTCCATCTTTCATCTTCACTAATAAATTTTACTAGTTTTCGGCAATGGAAAATGTAAACTTAAATAATATCAATGAATCTCATTCTGAAGTAACTCCTAGAGGTATGTCACATCTTCTATAAATATAGTAAGCATACTGTCCCAGTGTAAGTCCAATGCATGATATACAGTATAGTATTTGCAAAGTTGATCAATTCACCTACAGTATTAAATTTGATTAACAACATGAAAATATTGGTTGCAGACACATTCATAGAAAAAATAATCTGTTTTAATAGATGTAACTGGAAAAAAAAAGATCAAAATGAATACACTGGATAAAAGTTCTAAATGCAACATGATAATCCAGATAGATACAATATAGCTACACTTAAATATTTTGGGGAACATTGATTCCCTATACAGAATTTTGATCCAGTGAACCTCAAAGAACTGGAGACATCTTCAAGAGGTGGTACTGTACTTAACATGTACTGTTGGTATACGTGTGTCTTTTCACATTGATGTGCATTATCGGCTTGTTTTTGATAAAGTTTTATTTATCTCAACAACCTAGTTACCATTACCGGTACTTCCTCTTATACTTTCTTGTTACTTCTTCTATGATTATGTCATTAATATTGTTACAGTTTTTATAAATTTTTACTGATCTTTTTTTATACATTATATTTAGCACATAGGTATCTAGCATTTTGTTAACGAAACGATCATGATCAGTACTATGCCAGCGTAACATGAAATCATGTGACATAGTACAGTAATTTGTAAAACTGTGAGAGATAAAAGTTCACATAATGCTATGATATTCTATACAACATGGTTCATATGGTCCACACTGGCTTTATACCAACACTTTTACCAGGCTGTATGGAACAGCCTTTCCTTACCAAATTATGATTCAAGGAACTGCAAGTATACCAGCCAGAGTGAACCATTAGTTGTGTGTGCTGGGTGTATGGTAGCTACAGTATATTGATTGGGTTTTTATTTATTTTTTAGTGTTTAAGTTTTGTCTTCCATGTGATAGCACTATTATACTGTGTTTCATAGAGTGGTTTGTGTCTTCTAAACCACCATGCATCCCTCTTTGATCACTGAAGTACACAATTTCTTACACACACACTAGTGCCACCTGCCTCTGAATATAAAATACTGTAATAGTACAGTATTAAAGTTACTTAACATTAAATATTTTAATTTTCCCATTTCAAAATTAGATCAACAAAAGAACACGAAATGTGCAATTTCTATCTCATGTACTGGGTAGAGGGAGAGCCACAACAGAAAAAGTATTGCTTCACACCTGGTCCACCCTTTTACCACTGGAGTACTGATACCAGGTTCAGAAATTTTCCCAAAGATGATGTTGAAGTGGATGACAAGAAAGGCACTAAGAAGACGAGAAAGAGAAGGAGACAGGTTTCAAGAGAAACAATGATTGTGCACTAATGTCACCACCAAAAGAAACAATTAATTATGATCAATAAAATGTGTGACACTTACATACAGGAGTTACATATTTGTAATATTCGACATTTACTAAATCACTTATTTTACTTATACTGTATATACATTTTGTAATGGCATCACTAGTGGCATTGTATACAGTATGTGCACATTTCCTCATCCCTGACTAATTTTTTTTGTCTGAATTATTCTTTAATCCAGTCTATGTTAGATATTGTTCCATTATGCTGTACTGTACTTACTTATTATTAGTGATGGATAACTAGTTTGTATTTGAATCCTTTTCACACATTTTCACAATTCTACCTTGTTTATGATTCTCTATAATATATTTAACATAATTTGGAAGTTTTACCATCAAACTAGATGATCCAGGATGTTGTTGTCACCTTGTGATGCAGATAATAGTGAAATTGGTGTTATGAGAGGGAACAAAGGTGGTCTTGTAGTCAAAGGTAGAATTTAGAGGGAGATAAAATGTTGGATCCCAATTAACTTCACCAGTTATAGTACAGAAGTGTAATTAAATTTGAAAAATACATCAATGCATCAAATGCTGATATTAAATGTGCATTACTAACTGTCGTAGGAAAGTGTCAGGAAAGTAGCTCATGAAATAAAAATTACTATCGACAAATATTGCACTTTCTCTTGATTAATGCATTTATTGTACACTGTACTGTACGGTACTCCATATTATATGACTGTTAAGGTAATCAACTACTACTATAAGGGAATTAAGAGGTCACAGTCAACACCCTCCTATAACCTCAGTGAACTACATGGCCTATAACTATGTCTTAGCATGGTAGAATACATTTTTATCTTATCATCTATCAGAATGCTAATGTTCTTTCTGAAATTTTATATTTTTATACAGTACTTACACTTTACATAGATTGTGTATTTTACTCCAATATTCTTTTAATGTAATTTTGTGCCATATTGCTTTTGTATCTTTGTATTAGATTAGCATTGTTTTCTTGTCTTTTAGTTACTATTTGAGTAAAGATAAACGTTATACAGTACTATATACAGTACAGTACTGTACAGTGAACAGTTGAGTGATAATTGCCTTAAGGTACCAGACACACTCACTACACCACTGAATGGTAAGTTTAATACTCTATATTCCATAGTCTGTAATGTACAATACTAGTTTTTGCATATTTGTCTAAGAAATTCAAATAAGGTATCATACAATATTCTGTACAGTATATCCAAATGATTGCAAATATAATTCCGATTACCAAGCATTTTATGTTACACAGTAGGATACATGTACAGTGGTACTATTAAATAATTTAAGTAACTGTCAGCCATAGCCATTAATATGTAAATTTTGTATTGTATTTAATCTTTTGTTTAAAAAATATAATTCACCAAAGTTTCTTCATGCTGCTCAAATCTTGCATTAATGGATTACTGTGCAGCCATACAGACTTTGAAGGATTCTTATCTAACTTATCTGTTGTCTCCGTCCACATATCAGAGACACCAACCTTGATGAGATGTGCAACTTTTACATCTTGTACTGGACAGCTTCCCCAGAACCCCTGCAGAAGAAGTACTGTTTCAGCCTGGGCCCACCATTCTACCGCTGGAGTGACGAGTTTCGCAACCTTCCCGCACACGCCTCAGTCCTCCCTGCACGCTCACACCAGCCCCACTACCATCACCACCACCAATACTGAGGAATCTATTTACAGCCACAAATGACATCTATCAGATACAGTACACTACAGGACTAAACCTCTCATAATATGGAGGGTTGTAATCTGAAAATTTCAACACATAAATAAGCCTGTGATGGGGTTATAATCAACACCTACCATCATTACCCTCAATGAGTTGTAAGTTAGTCTTGTCAAAATATCATCCTTACTTCTAGCACTATCTTGTCTCCAACAACACTACCTTACCTCATCACGGGAATACAGTATTGCCCTCACTACCAACAACACTCTTACTCCCATCACCATCACTCTTCCCTACCATTACCACCACTCCTCATTGTCCTTAGCATCACATCTTTTAATCATTTTATCTACAACTTTTTCCTAAACTATTTGCAGTCAGTCTGTAGTTAACAAAAATGTTTTGGCTATTAATATCATGAATCTGTATGAAAAAATTAAAAAAAAAATTTAACACAGAAACTATACATACAAAACCTTACCGGCTAGACTTGGTAAATAAGCTACAGTTCTGAGTCTGCTACCTTCTGAAACTGGCATTTGGAAATTCTTGCCTACATCACTCAGGCATTCTTGACCTTTACAAGGCTCTTACTTTCCATTCACTTCATATGACCAATAATTTCCAAGGCATGCTTACTTATTATGAAATACTGTACTGCAAAAATTATTCTACTTTCCCAAAGCTACCAGCCCTTTGAGAAACAAATATATTTTCAGCCAAAATATTTAAGAAAATTAAAAATAATCTTTCCTTTTTCAAGGTACATTACAGTCATGGAACAAAGTATCAGAACACTGTTGGTGGCTTCTGGCAAGAACCTCAAAAATAAACAAGTCAGAGGTAGACAAAGTTCATGGATGAAATGGTAACATTTGTATTATAATCTATGACTGGTTGACATATCACAATATCAGTTAACATTACAGTATTGCCATGTATGTAGTCATTCATGAATTATGCTTATCAATAATGTGTTTACTCGAGGGGTAATGATGTTCAGGTACTTTGTAACCCAACTGTATAATTGTGGGACAATATTCTGCTCCAAACTGCTATGACTAGTGGAGATTATCTGGCAACCCTTTTTTTTAGCAAACAGGGCACAAAATAAGCTGTAATTTATTACTGTGACAATCTGTCTTGAGCTATTAGTACTTTAGAGAAACTTCCTTCCATAACACTCAAAGGCCAAATTAATTTATGAAGTTTAGTATTTTTCTTATTCATTAGTACTGTACTGTACACTAGAGTTACCAAAGACCTATGCTGGCCTGTCAACAATCGGAGCAGAATATTATTCCTCTGCTGCATATAATACATGTACTGTTTTAATGATCCAGGTTAGTGCTCTACCATATTATACAACTCCCTTAAAAGTATATTATCAACACCAGCATAATTAATAGAGTTACTATTATGGGTTAGATTATGGTGAATATATTTATCTTGGAGAGTTACACTACTGGTTAGTTTACTGGGGTGCAATGTGATTTATTCTACATAGGACAGTGGTATTACCTCAGTGAAAGACACATGTGTAATGAAGTATTAGTAGGTTTAGAATACAAGCATACTAAAATATGTGTATACTATATTTTTATTTATCTTCTGTGACAAAGTGATTATCTTTTTGGTGAATTATAGACATAGTAACCCATATACACAACATATATATACAGTATATATACATGTATAGCACATACTGTAATATTCTTGTAAAGTATTTACCAATATATAATTCATACTTACCTTATATACAGTACTTATTACAGTATAAAAATTACTCAAGTGTTGCTGTATTTGCTCCTTTATGGGAACATATCACAAAATGAAGGTCCACGGTAATATAAGCAACATATATGAACCGTACAAGTAGATTGTACTCGGCTTCAAAATATCAGTATGAAAAATTCAAGAATATATAAAAATGACATTATGTCACCAAATCCACAATTTATATTGTACTGACTGGTTATATATATTTTCTATTGCTAGAATACAGAACACATTGTATGTGTACTGTACTGTATATCCATTGGCAAGCCCTGTATAGTCATAAGTACTAATTACCCACTCATGCACCTCCACACTCTATGTCTGTTAAAAGAGATTAACCAAAAGACTGGTTCTTGTTGATGAAGTTCCCCAGACTGTCTGGCTGAACAGTCCCAAGTCCGGATGACCAATGCCACAAGATGCTCGGTTCCCCAACAGGGAACCAGGGAGAAGAACTAGTAAATGAGACAGACAGAACAGGTCCGGGTATGATAAAGGATGCCTAATACCTCACTTCTGGAGAGAATCAGCATCACCAGCCAAAAGACTGGTTCTGAAGGTAACTAGGATAAGGGTGAAAATAGGGAGTTAAGAGAGAAACTAGTGCTTATGACTGTATTCCTTATATCCTAATCTATTGGTGATATTAGCATTAGATTCTAAAATTGTGATTGATCCAACATTAAGTACAATTGCTTTAATAATGGATAATTTTTACAAAGCACAGAATCAGTTTATGAAAGGCAAGTGTATTCATTAAACCAAATCTCAGGAATATAGGCAACAGGTTAAATTACTAATACTGTATTATAAATTTCATCATAAATCCCAGAATTAGTTATGATGGTAATATCAGAGGAAGGCATAAAATAAAAAATAAAATAAATTTGCAAGAATGAATATTAATCTTATTTCAACTAATAGTACCTTTTCCCATCATCATAATGTACTGTAGTGTAATGTGATATATTGAAAAGAAAATATTTTTGGAGAAAGATATACTAATAGTTTTTCATAGTGATAATTCCATGGATGGCAGTACGGTACTTTATGACTTTAGGAGATGGAATGTAACCAGTAACCAATATATAACCAAAATATTAATCAAGATATTGTAAGTCCCCAAGTCTCCCAACACCTCAGCAGTACTGTAATGCTGTACCTATACTGTAATGCTGTACCTGTACTGTACTGTACCTTCCTGGGCTGGGCTGTCATTAATTAACAGTTTCCTATAATAGTTTTTATCTTTTTAATGTACAGTATGAGATCTTTCTCTACAAGGAAAATACCTGTACCTCTGGACAAAAAACTCATTAACTTGAAATCATTGGCTATGGTTGAGCATTATGTTGGATCTATACAAAGAATAACATATATAATTAAATCACTGGCTATGATTATGTTACAGTATTATATGAACAATATAAATATGCAAATGATCTATCCCTAAATTGCCCTTTGATTACCTTGACAAGTAAACAAACATGTTTACAGGATGTGACATCCTTTCAGTCTATTGAATGTTGGCAGAACTGAAATAGTTTCATAAATATTCATCTGGAATGTCACCAAATTCAAGAACCTAAAGGAATTAAGTTACTTACCTTCAACTTCCCACATCCTTGTCAAACTTCTAATAAAGCACCATTCTTAAGGTACAGTGTGCTACAAGATAAGACCATACCATCTGAGTGCCATGAGGCATCATATCACAATGGAAGAACATAATAGAAAATGACTGTACAGTACAATGAAAAGTAATCTTACATTTTAGAAAAGAAAAAGGCTACAATACAATGAAACAGGATTAACCATAAGAAACAGATATACAAAGCCCACATTCATAAATGTGCAATATAATATAACAGTGCTTGATACATCTTACTACAATCACTGAAATTCTTGCTATGCAACAATCACTACAAATATTTTCTACAATACAATAATAGCACCATCATACATGAGGACTCCCAAGACATAACTGTGTTCAGGATTTCTAATTAACAGTGTGGCAAGGTGTGTTTCTTATTCCCTTTGGGGGATGGGGAAGATAAAGTATGAATTTCGGTGTATGCAAGGGGCTTTCTGAAGCTACAAGGAACTGCATCTTGGTGGTACTGGCTGATGTCTATAGGTTTGTGCAGCTAGGCAGCATGCATATTGTTGGCATGATGTGAGAAGACCTTGTGTGAGTTCAACATGAAGTCGTGTATCTTTGAGTTTACTGCAAGTGGGAGTTATTAGTTAAAGAATGTAACTTGAAGGTGTGTTTGTGATTTGTGTCTGTTTTGGACCAATAGCATTCATTACACATGATTTTATTGTTGATGTTGATATTCTGTGGCGGGTAAGTCGATGTTCAGGGCCAAGAAGGTGTAACAGTAGAATGATGACAGTTTATTGGGGTGAAGTGTGAAGTAATAAGGTAATGGCAACCATCTGCATTGTATTGTATAGCAAGTATACTGCATGATATGTATAGTATTAAGCATTCAAAAATACCTTATTTCATGTCAAATACACTTGATAAGAAATAACGATATGTGGGTAGGCAATGTTAGAATCTGTCAAGTTGTATCTCAGAGAATCTCATTTAACAAACTGCACAGCCACAATCAAATATCCACCTACACTTTCCTTCATCATAGTAAATATCTTGGTAGTAAAGAACAACACATGTTTGGTTATATTTTGATAAGATATCGATTTATTTGCACGATGGAAGGAAAGTGTCATTGGTTATTTGATTGTGACTGTACATAGCACCCCTATGTACTCAAACTATTCTTCTTGAAATACTCATAACACTTAAATCTACAATGAGAACATGAGGGAAATGGAATATGCATGAGAAAAATCAAGGAGAATCTATAAATGAGTATGAAGATGCACCAGTATGATTGTAAAACAGAGTTGTGGACATGCTGACTAGAGGCTTAAATTACAAAAATGGGAAATATGAACTGAAACAAGATTAAATGACAATGAAAACAAAGACACTACTCAAGGACCACAATCCATCAACATGAGACCTTCAATAAGAAAACTAGAAGTGTAATAATGCAAAGTCCCACCCAAAGCTGGCCCCTGGGGTAATTCAGGCTATATTGGAGTAGGGTAGAAATAATGGCTTACAACTGTTGCAGTATATGAAAATATAAAAGACTGGTCAATGGAATGTGATGTTGACTTAATCCAGTACTTCAAAGAATATGTAACATACCAGAGATTTATCTAAATACTGAATGAGGGATTGTATGTAAAACTGAAAGAGAAAATGTTGACTAGAATGTGGAAATGATGAGCACTTGAAATGTAAGTGGAAAGAACAAATAAAATCAACTAGACTAAATAAATGTCAGCAAGACTTTATAAGGAGGGAAAAGAGAAACAGCACAAGGAACAGAGTTGAAGGAATGTGATGACTAGATTGTGCTGAGGATATATTAAAGAGGTAAGGTTGGAGGGGCAAACGACACCAGGTGGCAAGGAAGACAGCTGAGACATTACGGTAGAGCTCCTCCTTCTCTGAACCTCCACACTCCTGGTGCACAAAGTTGTTTTCCAGTAGGCAAGACCGCTGAGTATTGAGTGAGCTGTAAGGACAAACACATACCTCACATAAGTCACACTCATCTTTACAATCATTGTAGAATGATTTGTTGATGCCTTGGAATTTTAATCATCATCATCACTGATAGGATGATCACAGTTATTTCATTAGAAAATTATTCTGTAGACATTATGGCAACAGGGAAGTTCTTAAGAAACAACTCAAGTGATACATCATGTGTATATAATGCAAGCTATGACTTAGGTGCTATTGAATTTACAGTTCTTACCAAATCATTAGTATTGGACAAAGATAAATAAGAAACTAAAATGTCACTGTAAGTATTAAATTACAGCTACCAGTACACTGTCATTGTCAATACATTATATGGATATATTTATAGTATAGATTAAAAAGGAATTACATTTATGCACAGTCACGGTACATACTGTAGTCCTTGACCAGGGTGTAAGGGAAAGTCTGTTCAAGAACTATGTGAAGCGACTGTACATTATAGAGTATGGGAATGATAACAATGGTATGAAGTTCACTATCAACTCACTCGCAGAGCTCTGGTCCAAGTTCAAGGCGTAGGATCTGATTCCAAACATTGACAGTTACATTGGGGCGATGGCAAGTCGTCTGGCTCAAACGAGCATTTTCAGCACAGTCTATCACTTTCAGGAAAGCTGTAAATTACATAATTATTTTATTATCTAAATAATTTTCTATACATAAATACCATCATTAACATTCAAGGTCTAAATACAGCCTCAACCATCAATTATATTCATGGGTGTTTTTCAAGATAATATCATATCAAAATAGGACAAAATATCAGACACTAAAGAAAGTGATGATCAAAAGATGATCAAATATGAAGGCAAAGTTGTATCATATTCTTTAATTAATTAATTCATCCTAATGGTTACTGCTTATGTTATTTTCTTACAGAAACTCCCCTTTAAGGGTGGCTAAGGAACAAGGGCAACCAATTGCCTTATCTGCTTAATTAAAAAGGACTATCAAGGCCCATGCATTGTGAGAAAAATACTGTATACAAGTGCAAGCGATAAAACTTTTCTACATACATAATACTGTAGTCTACAGTAATTAAAAAACTAGAGTACTGGGTTTGTGTGACTCACGGAGGAATTTGGTGGCCCGGTCATCAGCAGTGTAACACAGGTACTGGTGGACTAGTGCCAAGGAGTGTAGCAAATGCCGGTACCTACACAGATACATACATCATTTGTAGCATTAATAATATACAATAGTTACTGGTTGAATAATGAAGTGACATACTGTACTGTACAATACAATACAATAATTTATTTTCAGATTACATCAGTAATTACCATATCTTTTTACTGGAAACCAAATGTACTGTACTGTATTTACATTAACATTGTTTGTATCCCATGACTAATGTTAAGGGGAAAATCTTTCAAGGGTGAATTGGAAGGTTTCTGATTCCTTTAAACTATATCGCGAAACAGATCCCCTATATTATTACCATTGAGGGTGTCTGTTTTCTGGTATAAATTGGAGGAATCTGTAGCCCTCCAATTCATACAAAGCAAATTTCTCCCTTAACCAGTCAATCTACTCACCTGAAGAAGTCATGACCATTGTCACAGTTAATTAGTACCTCTTCGAAACACGCGATAACAGAACCCAGTCGACTGAAAGAATAAAAATAACAGAAGTAATCTTAGAAATCATAAAGTATTGTAAACTATTTTCCATCGTCGCGTCATTAAGTTAGTTAATTAATTATACGTACAACCATGATGACTGATCAAGGCCTCTGTATACAGCCAATATACATACAGACATGGTCCAAAACTTCTCATTAGACCTACATGCAGTTAAGTTTATGCCTCTGTGGTACAGTTTACATACCTGCAATAGTCTTCCAATTCCGGTCCTTCTACCCATCCATGGCGACCATAAGGATCAACAATACCAGGGGCACTGAGGCTTCTTCTAATCCTGTTGCCTCGTTGTGTGTGTGTCTTCATGATAGTGGCTCGCCTCACCCTGTCTGGCTGTGGTGTGGTGTGGTTGGAGGTTCTCTGTATGGTATGGTTATATGGCTGTAGTGGGGTATGAGTGAGACTTTGTGCAGTGATGGGGTCGTCAAGTGGCAGGTCAGGTAATGGTGGCAGGTCAGGTAATGGTGGCAGCTGACGTAATGAGCCAGCATCATCAAAACTATTGATGTACCTGTGGGGAAGTTGTAAGGCTGTAACATAACAATAATATTTGTGGATAAGGAGTAATTCTAAAACTCTTGGGGGTATAAACACAAAATTTGATTGCTGATACTTATTGTGACTTTTCATAAAGTTTATATAACTTAATTAAAGATAAGGCCGGGCCAATTTTTAGTGGACGCCGGATGGTGGCTGCCACTGTTTCGTGGCAAGACAAGAAACGTGTGTATCTATAGAAGTGCACACATGATCCATTATTTCTTTGCAACCAGAAAAACCTGGTGGCTCGGTCAAATATACATATCACACCCAGACTGCATGGTTGACGGTCATGTTGGGTGTGGACCCAGCTACCCACAATGGCTACGGTAACATTATTGATATTGTCTGTAATATATTAACATGTGGAGAAACGCCCAGCCATGTATATTTTCCAGTTTTATTGATGAACCATGCAATGACACACACTACCTCACCAACATGCATGATGGCTGTGGTTGACAACTGGGCTGAACGCTGAAGTATAGCTGAACTGGCCCAACTTGACACGAGAAAGTGGTCACTAATAATTAAATAGTGGCAGCCTCTGTCCACTGAAAAGTGGCTCGTAACTCCGACATACAATGTAATGTACTGTACATTACCTAAATTCAACTGAACACACATACACACACACAACATACATGTTATAGAGCTTCTCCCTGCGTTCGGCTGTGTGTCTGGGGTACACGATGCTCTCCATTGTGAGAAAATCTCTCTCCAAGTACACATGTAGACACACGCCCACCTCTCTGGTCTCCTTATTACATCCCAGCACCGTCATACCTGTAGGGATAACAGTTATAACTATTAATTCCATTAACTACAACAAGGTAGTGTCGTCAGATGGTAATATAATTGATCATGTGTTTTACATTTTCTTCCCAGTCGTCCACAGTCAACTTTAGAATCCATCGCCGACACAATAATCTAACCTCAAGAATAATTCACAAGCAAAATAATTATCATAATACAACCATCTATCATGCACCTTTCCAAACAACAATACCAAAGATTATGAAAAAAAATTATATATAGACATTACAAAATATAAAATAATAATAAAAAAAAAACTTTGGAATCACAGTACGTATTATAAACCTAAACAAACGACAAGAAAATTATTGACGAGTCGTAAAATCACAATATGAATGATGGTTCTTGGTGTCCTTGAGAACAAAGTGCATCAGCAGGACAACAAGACACATTAACATATAAAGGGACAGGAGCTGACATATAAGGATAGAGGCAAGAGATGAGACGTGCGGAAATTACCATAGAGTGACGCACTTATATAAATCTTAACCTTTACAAGACGAAACAGACGACCGATTGAGAGAAAGATATTATATAGAGTGTGTGTGTGTGCTTGAAGAGAGAGAGAGAGGTGTGAGAGAGAGAGAGAGAGGTGTGTGTGAGAGAGAGAGAGGTGTGTGAGAGAAAGAGTGTGTGTGTGTGTGTGTGTGGGCAGCGAAGGTCACTGTGTATCCCTGGCGCCAAACCCCAACCATACGTGGTGGTGGCTGACTGACCAACAACACACACCACTCCAAGGTCCCTTGACCTAGCACCACTCCTGCATCCAAATGTAACATACGCAGAGTGACGCACAGTGAGTCACCCACACAATCTAGCTGCGGCCTCTTCTTACCTTCATTACATTAAGAACCCTGTGATCGTGTATGAGACTAGGTGGTGGTTTCTGATTCCTCCTCACTATGCCACGAAACAAGCTCCTTCAATATAATAGTGGTGTTTTGTGACAGTGTTAGAAGGACTCACTAACCTCCAGTTTTTTTACTACAACACGTACGTACGGGGTCCCTTAAGTGGAAATAACAACCAGTGTCTTAAAAAAAAGTCCAATTAGCACATTAACTGTTCTTGTTGTTTTTTTAATACAGTAGTGCACATTTGCGCTCTTCGTCATTACTTAATCTTTATTTATTTAGTCTTTGGTGCGGAAAATTATTAGCCTAATATTCATGTATCGTTCTAATAAGTGTCTCTGGAGATATTGTCATGTTGTCGATGATTTTTTATGTTTTATGTAGTCTACATGACACAGGTGATTTTTTTTTAATTATTGTTATAGTAATGGGAACAGATCAAATAATATAAATCATATTGTAATTAAAAGTTACAGTTATAGTCACTGGAGATTAACTATTAAGAACTGATAAAGCTTACAATTATATTCATAACCTTTTCTTTCCCAAGTAGTGTAAAATTAAGTGAACGCCATCCAGAGTGGAGCATTTGGTATAATTATATCTGCAGGAAGCTGTACACAGAGGAAAGTATGCCCATGCAGAGCCAAGAATAGGTCTTTGTTGAGAGCTGTATGACAATATTGGTAACTCTGGAGCAATTAATTCCTTCAAACTATTCCAAGCAACACACCACTGGCCACTGTTAATGTTAATTTGGTCCTGTTTCCTGGTATACTTTGGAGGAATCACTGCACACTAATGTACCAACAGTGTATTCGTATACCCCCTTAAAGGCGGTATTTCCTCCAGGGCCACGTGGGACAAATACCTCCCTCTTCCTGTACAGTACCGTCTCCCAAGACCCTTCAAGTTTATTCTGGCTTGGTCGTTTACAAACACAAACACCATCACCGTAAAGGGATACAGTATTCTTTGGGTACATTAGAACGTCTTGATTCCTCCAATGTATGCCAGGAAACACTGGACCAGATGAATACAAAAATATGGTTGCCTCCTGCTTGATTGAAATAGTTTGGAGGAACCAGCAGTTACGTTAGATTTACCAACACTGTATTTCCCCCTGAGAAAGAATCCATTTGACGAGGGGCAAATATAATATAGGCTACACACTACAATATACATAATAAAACAACGAGAATAATTTAATCAGATACAGACAGAATTGGACATAATTATAATATGGCGAGCGAGGATAAAAAGAAACCAGTATAGAGAACGGGTAATGAGAGCTAGGAAGGATGATGATGATGATGATGATGATGATGATGATGATGGGTGGGTGGGTGGGAGGGCGTGACGAGTGTGCGCCAGAGATAGACAAGCAGAGATAATGGCAGAGCTGTAAAAACCATGGGTACGACATGTATGTATGTATGTAAGGCAAGAACGAGAAGGGAGTAACATACGGAGAAATACATACACACACACACACACACATACAACCACACTCACAAGCATACAACCACACACAAACAAATAAACAGATATACATATCGTGTGTATTGGGTCTCTTTCCTCCCCTTCAGAGGCAGAGATCCGTAGGGGAAGTTAGGATTTGCAAGGAATGATTAATTAAGGAGATGGTGTTTGAATCTACGAAGCCTTCCAAACACTGTAACAACAACAAAATTCCTTACTTCGTATAAACTGAGGTACTCTTTATGGTTTCCTGGTAGGCTACAGTTCGGGGGGGAATCAGACACAAGAAATGACCCCTTTAAGATATTTTTGGAGGTGATTCTGGGTTAAGTAAAGTTTCTATGATCAGTGCCACAAATATCTTCTCTCTTTGTTGACAGCTTCATAGACTAATCCCTACAATATTAGTTATCTAGAGGAATTGGGTTTTTAATGTTATCAGCAAAATATATACTAAACGAATTTATTTATATAGCCTAAAAGGGATAAAAGTAAACGGTATGGTGCTTAGGATAAATGTATGACTAGCAAACAAGATGGAGATGCTAATTGTTGTGAAGATGAGAACTAAAAAAAGTGGACACACACACAAACAGAGAGAGAGAGAGAGAGAGAGAGAGAGAGAGAGAGAGAGAGAGAGAGAGAGAGAGAGAGAGAGAGTTAACTTAGTCTTGTCTCATTCTTATTAATAACTCTCCCCGCTGATACAGACGAGGAGTAGAAAGATGAAGAGGCGATACAGGAGGTGAGAAATCTTTGACAGAGATGAGTGGGAGGGTACGAGGACCAAATGACGAGGGAGGGAGGGAGTCTATATAGGGTGTGGGAACCGAGAACCTCTTTTTGGTAAACAAGAGGGCTCCTGGTTCATCCAAACGTTTTTTTTATTCCTCCTGACTATATCACGAGACACACTCCTTCCAATTAGGTGGTGTTTCGTGGCAATATATGATGGACTCATTTACCTCCAATTTTCTGACTAGGCTTCATCACAGGGTTCCCTATTTAGGTGTTCCATGCAGTACAAAGTAAGACGAGGCTGGCGGTGATAAAGTAACACAGTACGGTATACCAACATGTACTATATAGCTAATTGTAAACACCAACTACTATTCATGTCTGCCTCATTATATACACGTCATTCATTACTTACCAGCCTATCCAAACAATCACTTACCCTCTTAAATATCACACTCTTTTATACCTCCTCCCCCTTTCTTCTTCTCTCCTCCATACACTATCCTCTCTCTCTCTCTCTCTCTCTCTCTCTCTCTCTCTCTCTCTCTCTCTCTCTCTCTCTCTCTCTCTCTCCTATTACCCACATATCATTTCCCCCATTCACTCTCCAATTTACTCTTCAATTTATAGATGGCAACAATGACGTATTTTGTGATGTGGTGTGGTATGATGTGATATTCTGTTACGTGACGTGATGTTCTGTGACGTGACGTGACGTGACGTGATGTAGTGTGGTATGGTGGTAGAAGAAGGGTGAGTGAGTGAGGTACAGACAACCCCTTGTCCTGCCCCAACCAACCAACCTCTCCTCCACACCCACCCACTCTTTCATTCACCCTTTTCTCTCTCTACACACACACACACCAACCCTCCTCCACGATCCCTCTATAACACAATCCTCCTCCACTTCACTCTCTCCCTCCACCGGGCTCCACTTCCCGCCTCCTCCACACTAGGTTACTTCCCCCACGGCCCCTTTTATAGCACAATCCTCCTCCACCTCACACTATCCCTCCTGAGAAGAAACAGGCAAGGTTTCAATTAATTATTGAAGTATACCCCAACCATTTATCCAGTAACAAAACTTCTGAAGGATCAATTCAACTATGAAATCACTACAAAATTTTATACTTTATCTATTTGTAACCAAACATGCAGGGGTATTATTATTGGTAACAAATCCTCAGAGTTTAATCAATACCCAACACTTAATTAAACTTATATTAATTTTCAGTCTGTAGTTATAAGCCCAGTGAGAAAACAACCTAAAGACAAGTCGTGCAGCCTAGCCCAGCCCAGTCAAAATAAAGGCACGAGGATGAGTCAGACTGGCAGATTATGCAGGGGTAGGAGCAAGGTTAAGAGTGTGGTGTATGGGTCAGGGAGGATGTATTATTTATCAAGGCCATCTAGAATATATACTATAGATGGTCTTACATTTATTCCCTTTGAGACGCTTTACTGCCTTCGCTTGCTTTGGCCAGGATATAAATTATGTAGGCTACTCACTTTGTTCCATCGTGCAGTTACTTATTGGTGAGGTGAGTAAGGAAGAGATTGTGTGAGTGACGAAAGGAAAGAAAAGGAAAGGAAAGGAAAGAGGCGAGGTGAGGAAGTTACATTTTTGGTGAGGAAGGAAAGGAAAGAGTAGAATGGGGAAGGGATTATGTGAGTGAGGAAGGAAAGAGGCGAATAGGGAAGATATTAGATGAGTGAGGAAGGAAAGGAAAGGTCGAGGTGAACGTGAGAGGATCTTGAACGATGGATAGAGGAGGAGGAATCATGTAGAGGGACGAACACGAACCACAGAAGGGCAGGATAATGGGACGAAATGAATTATGGGATAGCTGAGGCAAGATAGGTGGGACGGATGGATGAATAGAAGTTAATTGAGGGAAGGCCAGGGAAGGATAGAATGAATAGTAACGGGCGGCATGGACAAAAAACGAACTGGAGGAATAACCTATTTTTTTTACCTGTCAAATATGTACACTGGGGATATATGGGCTGTCATCCAGAAATAGCCTTAATTTTTTGCCTTTTTTCGGTATATATAACACAATCCAAGACAAATTACACCAACTTATAAACAACAATTAGCATGTAGGTAAAACGTGTAAGCCAATCTATGGTCATAATTATTAGGCTACCTATTTTTTTATAGAAGGGGGTCGGGTACATATTCACTACGATTAATAATAAATACACACTATAATAGGCTATAGTTGGTGAATTTAGGGCTGTATAGTATTCGTCTCTCACTCGTCGACAACAACTTGCTGGTTTTCCCTGGTGTTATTCCAAGTATATTTTGTAAGATGTATTCCAGGATATATGGTTTGAGGGGGTTATTCACTTTTGTTACATTGGAGTGCCTTGATTCCTCCAAAGTATGCCAGTAAACAGGACCAAATGAACAAAATTAATGGTGTTCTGTTGCATGGAATAGTTTGGAGGATTCAGTTGCTCCATATTTACCAACACAAAATTACCCCCCTTAACTGAATTTTACAATTATTTCTAATTGTTTTTAATATAACTTTGAGAGGATGATTCTGGATAAGGTATACATAACAGTAAGGAGTGTAGATCTGTTTTCATCAACACCCTGAGTCACTATCCTCCCTTCTCCTTCTCCTCTCTCTCTCTCTCTCTCTCTCTCTCTCTCTCTCTCTCTCTTCTTCATGGTCTTAAACTACGTAGACATTAGGGTTCGAGTGGGATGGTGACGAGTGTGAACAACAAACAACACCATCTATCTACCAGGGATTTCCAAAGCAGCAGGATGTAGTAACGTTGATTATGAGTTGATACGACACCCTGACACCTGCTGTACTCTAACTAACACGTGCAGGCCAAACACTACAGTATATTCTAGTCACGACACAGATGCCTCAACAGGTTTTGCTTAGTAATAAACAGAAATTCAGCACTATAGGAATATGTATGATTTTGTGTCATACATACATTTCGTGATAAAATATCTTACAGTCCTGAATTTAAGTTTTTTATTTAGCAAACTGAAATTCAAGACTATAGGAATATCTAATTATCACGAAATGTATGTATGATAATATGATTACACCTTTGAATTGACACAAAACTATTCTCTATTTTTAAAACCAGACTATTATGTCACTACTCCCACATTTAATTAACTTCTTGGCTTTTTCGGTAAATGT
Source organism: Petrolisthes manimaculis (assembly GCA_034508575.1). Taxonomy (NCBI): domain Eukaryota; kingdom Metazoa; phylum Arthropoda; class Malacostraca; order Decapoda; family Porcellanidae; genus Petrolisthes; species Petrolisthes manimaculis. The sequence continues at coordinate 86,082 of JAWZYT010000515.1, forward strand.
AATGCGATCCAAGACAAATTGCACAAATAATTAAGGGACCCTGCATGTGTTGTAGTAAAAAAAATTGGAGGTTATTGAGTCCTTCAAATATTGCCACGAAACGCTATCTACAGTATATAGAAGGAGCTTGTTTCGTGGCAGTCAAAAGGAATCAGCTGAAGCCTCCATCCAATATCCATAAACGATCACAGGGTCTTTAACACAACTAAATACTTATATCCAACTTATAAACACGATAATGTACAGTATGTCAAGTGTATATCTCAGGTCATGTTACTAATAAAAACAAAACAAGAGAAATATGTAGTAATGTTGTATGTATATGTTCATTACTCCCTGCTAACTAACTATCTCTTATAAAACAGTCACTAGCATCTTCTCTTCTCCTCCCCCTCCCTCCCCTCGTAACTGTTGTTGTGTTTTTCATTGTACTTCATACCTAACCCCACCAGCCGCCATGTCTCCTCTCTCTCTCAGTTACTCCCCACTCCCAACACCAACACCCCAAACTCAGTGTGTGTGTGTGTACTACCCACTCCCAATACCACCACCTTATCTCTCTCTCTCTCTCTCTCTCTCTCTCTCTCTCTCTCTCTCTCTGTTATTCCCCACCCCAACACCTCACACTATCAGTGACTATCTCTCTCTCTCTCTCTCCCTCTCTCTCTCTCTCTGCTAGACCATGCACCACCTGCTCCTTCCGACCCTCCCTGCTGTATCATGTCTCCCTCTGCCTCGTTTTTCTTCATTCTCATCTCTACTTTTATTACGTTACTTTCTCACTTCTTACACCATTCCTTTTCCTTCTCCCACGAAAGGTTACTTATATACAGGCTGTAGTTAATTTTTTTGTGAACTATTGCAAATAATTTTCTCTGTTGTTATTGTTTGTTATTGTATCGTACGGAATTAGTAAACTTCGCAACATAGTGTAACCTTAAGGGGTCGTGGTTTATTATACACTAGGTGAATTATTGGAGTCCTACGTTGACCTCAAAACACGGGCTACTGACAGCCTGTAGTCCCGAGGTTGATATATATATATATATATATATATATATATATATATATATATATATATATATATATATATATATATATATATATATATATATATATATATATATATAAAAGTTTGAGACAGGATAAGCGCGTCACGGGTAGGTCAGATGATTCGAAACTTGGCAAGATCTGGATACTATGTCTTATTTTGGCTCGTGACTGTACAGTACGTTCTTGACTAAGGTTAAGGGGAAATTCTCTTGGTAAATTAGAAGGCTACTGATTCCTCCAAACAATGCTAGAAAACAGACGCCCTCGATGGTACAAATAGGGGATATGTTTTGTGACATAGTTTGGAGGATCAAGGGGCTGCCATTTATGTACCAAAATTATACTATCCCCTTAAACAATTGTGTGAAGTGAGTGTGAGGAGGAAGTATATGAGGTCCTCAGTGTCACCCAACATGGATTTCCTGCTTGCACAGCTGGCCCTGCCCTTGACCCAAATATACACACACACAAACACAGTCATGTGTACAATGCGCACACAATCATGTACAGTGCACACACAAACACACATAGTCATGTACAGTGCACATACAAACACACATAGTCATGTACAGTGCACACACACACAGTCATTTACAGTGCACACACTCATATACGTACACAAAACAATCACACATAAACAGTAATTGACAGTGCGCACGCGGTCATTTACAGTGCACACACATACACACAAACATACTAATACTTACACAAACTTCTGCGTTTAGCTTCAGCCATGCACCACAAACATGACTCACGTATTATGATTCACTAATGTACTTACCCGACAAGACGGTAAAGTGTTGTACTATAACCCCACTGTTTACAATATTATGAACCAGCCAGCCTGGGCCCTTATACTTTTTAAACATCACCCGTTCTTCAAAGGCTAAGCAAATCTAATCTAATCAAGTGAGCATGTTTACTTATATCATTTTATTACTATTCTATTTATATTTTATTCATATTTTATTTATATTCACCGGTATATACAATGTGTAAAGTATATTATCATTCATTACCTAAAATTGTACTTGAATGAAGAGAAATACAGTGGCGATATTGACGTTATGACAAGAATAAAAAACAGATGGACAAGAAAGAAGGGATAATGCATTTGGTATTTACCTTGGAGCGCCGTTAGTGTGAGCAGCGTGAGGAGGAGAGATGATGGTGGTGGTGGTGGTGGTAGAGGCATCCACACCATCCTGTCTCTCTCTCTCTCTCTCTCTCTCTCTCTCTCTCTCTCAGCTGGCTTCACCTCCCCAACACTGCATGCATCATCTCAGCAGCAGGTTACTCCTCATACTCCCTCCATGGACCCCCTCTTCCTTTTCCCTTACACCTCTTCCTTCTTCCTCACACCTCTTCCTTGCGTAATCTTGTCTTCCCTCTTCCTCTTCCCTCACACCACTTTGCGTAACCTTATCTTCTCTCTTCCTTTTTTCCTCTTACCTCTTCCTTTTTCTTCTTCCTTTTCCCTTTAACCTCTTCTGTTACTTTTCCTTTCCTCTTCCTCTCCTCACACTTCCCACATCGCCTCTTTCATCCGATGCTCTCTTTATTTATAAATTCTTAACACAGGACCAAGTGGGCGCATCAAGAATCTGAAAACAAACACAAAAAACGTATTGAGTATTGCTAAATCATAATAACAATACACGACACAAATTATTGATGAAAACCACATAAAAAAAAACATGCTCGCTCGTGGCTACATTAACAAAAAACAGCATAAGCCAAAACAAAAACAAAACAAAAACAAAACAGCATAATTTGGAGCTTTGGGATCATCGCCCTCTATGAAACATCAATAAGGACAAAATAACAGAAAAAGTAAGTAAGGTACAGTATAGCCTAATGTGAGTTTAGGATCATCGCCCTCTTTGCTTACAACCCGGGGGACCTGCCAACATAAACCGTTTACATAATACAACTCTCCCAGGGACATCGAAATGCAACACCAACAACAACACCACCACCACCAAAGGGGAAGGAAGCCAATCTATAACTCTCGACCCTATTCACGATAATTCCAAGGTCCAGAGTCACTTGTTTAATGAATGGTGACTTTTAAAAATGATCAATTAATAAAAAAAAACTAACTGTGTGTGGGTCGGTGTGTTGTTGTCGTTGCTTTGTGTTTTGATGAGAGATACTGTACATAACCTATATCATAATTTATTCTGTGGAGTACGAGGACTGCAGAGGAATTTAAGGAACGAAACCCATAAATATTATAGACTCTGCCTCAACCCTATAGCCTATTCTACTAGTATAGACTGAGTAGCGTCAGTAGCATAACCTATAGGCGAGCCCTGACTGGTTATCCTTGACCCCCCACCCCCCTGACTCTCACTCACATCACGAAGCGTGTCAGCCGTCAGGATAATATGTTTAAAGGGTAGTAACTGTTGTAGGCAAATTAGAGCACAAGTAACTCTCTGAACTCCATCATAAAACATGTATCTGCAGTCTTATGTGGAGGGATTCTGTTTCTTGGGATATCTTGGAGGAATCAGGGCCCCCAAATATCCCACAGCAGGACATGAATTACTTGCGTAGTATTGAATTGTTCGAGCACAAAAAAAAAATACCAAAACATAAATTAATATTGATGACATATAAAAATGCGTCAACCGAGCCTGAGAGTGAGTGGCAAGAAGATATCTATTTTTACCAATTATGAAAAATAACGAAGGAGGTAGAGGAGAAGACCAGGAGAGGAAATGCGTGGCATGAGACGGTGAGTTGTTGTTCAGGGGACTTGGGAAAAAAATGACAAGAGATGAAAAACTACTGAGAAGAAGTGGTGGGGAGGCAGGCTAGGCTACGGTATATAAAAAAAATAGTAGCCTAGTGGTGACGTAAGTTGATGATGTAGATAGATATTGTAGAATGTCGAGGTTAGGGATGGTGATGGTGGTTGTAGTGATTGTGGTTGTAGCAGTGATGGTGGTTGTAGTAGAGTCCTTATATAGGGTCTCTAGGTTGTAGTGGTGGTGGTGGTGGTTGTAGTGGTGTTGATGGTTCTAGTTGTGGTGGTGATGCTTGTGGTGATGGTAGTGAAGGTGATGTAAGTGATGTTAATGGTCTTAGTAGTAGGGAAGGAATAGTACGGTACCGGTATATAATGATGATAATATGACGAAAATATACCTGACTTAACCAGAATAGCCTACTGCTCATTATTATTATTATTATTATTATTATTATTATTATTATTATTATTAAGGGTTGTACTGTACTGGATATGTAAGAACTTAAAGAGACAACAACAGTACATGTGGAGGCTAACAGGAGGGAAGGAGATTAGACACAGTACCCAGATGAGAAAGAAACTGCAAAACTAATTAGGCTATATAGGAGGATACTAGGCTATGTTGATGATAAATTGGAGGGCTACCAATTCCTCCAAACTACGCCACGAAACGGATATCCCACTATCAATAACACACTGATGTCGTCCGTTTCCTGGCATATTTAGGAGGAATCAGTATGCCTCCAATTTCCCAACTACAGAGTCTCCCAGTCTAAGGCAAGCAAAACAGGGGCAGGGGAGGCAAGAGACAAAGGAAGAGGGAATAGGAGAGAGACAGTAGGTGGAGTGATAGAAGGAGTAAGAGAGAGACATTAGGTGGAGTGACAGAAGGAGTAGGAAGACAGTACGTGGAATGACAGAAGAGGTAGTAGAAGAGAGACAGTAGGTGGAGTGACAGAAGAACAAGGAGTAGGAGAGAGACAGTAGGTGGAGTGAAGGTCACATTATATTCTAGCTTGGACCGCTTTAAAGGAGGAGATGCTAGTATAGTTGTGGATGTGGGTGTATACATACATAGGCTACATTTGATGGGGTGTGTGGGCTGTAAATTTGGCAAGGAAGTGGATTTGTTTCTGGTGTGAATCTGGGCGAGGCGTGAGTACGGTGCTTGATGTAAACTTTACTAAGAAGTGGGTCGGAAATAAGGTTGGTGTGTGTGTGTGTTTTAAGAGAGAGAGAGAGAGAGAGAGAGAGAGAGAGAGAGAGAGAGAGAGAGAGAGAGAGAGAGAATAGGATGTAAGAAAAGTGTAGGATTTGTCCAGGCAAGTGTAGAGATGAGGGTAGACATGAGGTTGAGGCCATCAACTACAGTAAGGTGTAAATAAAAAATGAAGGAAGGAGCAAGGATGAGAGACAAGGATCCTTGGGAAGGAGTGGGTAGCCTATGGAAGGACGAGGGTGAGGGCACTTGTGGAGTCAGTTAGGGTGTGGGTGAGGGAGGACCCATGTTTAAGTATGTGGGTGAGAGAGAACATGTGGGTGAGAGGGGAGGACCTGTGTATGATTATGTGGGTGAGGGTAAACATGTGTATAGCCTAAGTATGTGGTTGAGGAAGAAAATGTGTTTAAGTAGACTATGTGAGTGATGGAGTCAGGGAGAACATGTGTATAAGTATGTAGGCGAGAGAGAACATCTGTATAAGTATGTGAGTGAGAGAGAACATGTGTATAAGGGTGTGGTTAGGGGAAGACAGACGTGTATAGAAGGGTGTAGGTGAGGCAGAAACAAGTGGAAAACGGTGTGTAAAGTCTGTCATATTATTTGGAGGAGTGTTTGCTCTTTCATACTATATAATTATATACCCATACGTAGTAAAGTCTATTAAGGTCCCTGTGATCGTATGAAAATTGGAGGCTTCTGATTCCTCCTGACCATGCCACGAAACACTCCATATAATTATAGCCTATAGGTAGTGTTCTGTGGCAATATTTTAGCCTATCTCCAATTTTCTGAATACATCACAGGGTCCTTATGGAGAGAGTATACTTTTGGTGCATTAGAACTCTTCCATTCTTCCAAAGTATGCCAGGAAACAGGACCAGATTAACAAAGATAATGGTGACCTATTGCTTAATATAGTTTGGAGGAATCATTATCTCCAATTATAATCACTATATGGCTATAACCTCCCCTTAACGAGTCGGTGATGACTAATTTTAACCAAACTCAGCGTGGGGTGGTAGAGGATCTTTGTGGACACGTGTGGAAGGGTGCTGGCGTGGGGTGCAGGGTGGGGGATCTTGGACACGTGTGGAGGCGTGCTGGCGTGGGAGGAAGGGTGTGTGTGTGTGTGTGTGTGTGTGTGTTAAAGTGGCGCCATAAACACCTGGCTGGCACTACACTGTATATGTATGTATGTATGTATGTAGAAGGGAGAGGAGGAGGAGGGTGTAGGCTAGTGTTTACGAGGTTATTCTCTGGCCCCCTTCCCTGTGACCTACCTTGAGTTATATAATCAGTTACCTAAATACCATAAATAGACAAATTTGTGGAAGGATTCTCTCTCTCTCTCTCTCTCTCTCTCTCTCTCTCTCTCTCTCTCTCTCTCTCAGCACGTGGTAAGAGGTTTGTTTGCGTGAGTAAGCGGCTTTCCCAGAACTCCAACCACATCAAACACGTTTCACAAAATAACACCCCACGCAATACCTCCTTCTCCTCCTCCTTCTTTCTCCTTTCTCCTTCTCATCCTCGGATCCTCCTTTTTCCTCCTCCTTCCTGCACTGTATCTCTCCCTTAAGGACCCTGTGATTATGTATGAAAATTGGATGCTTCTGATTCCTCCTGACCAAGTTTTTTTCCATATAGGCTAGCCCAGGATTCATATATATAACCCTGGGCTAGCCTAGGTGTGTGTGTGTGTGTGTGTCGTCGCAATATTTGAAGGACTCACTAATCTCCAATATTCTGACTACATCACAGGGTCACTTAAGGCTTTAACAGTGGGTATAGTAATGTGGCTTTGACCTGAATAAGCAGTACGGTAGCCTAACGTAACGTGGTCTATAAATAAAGGGTTCTTCCTCATACTGTACGATGTTGTTTCTTTTTCAATATTCTCATTCATACTTGACCCTCACCAGCATCTTTATCAACCAGAAGGATAAGACGTGAGCAAACAGTGTGTGTGTGTGTGTGTGTGTGTGTGTGTGTGTGTGTTGTTGGTATTTCTTTTTCAACAATCTTATACATACCGGACCCTCCCTTGTATCTCTATCACTCCAAAGGATGAGTGAACGAACAGTGTGTGTGTGTGTGTTGACCCCTCACAAGTAGCAGCAACAGGAGTGTGTGTGTGTGTGTGTGTATGTGTGTGTGTTGATGCCTCACAAGTAGCGGCGCCTGGAGTGATGGCCAATTAGAAAGGGTTCCTTCCTTTGGTCTCGAGTGGGCTTTGGTGAGCAAAGTTTATGGCTTAATGTGATCGTCTGTTGGCGTGAGGGGAGGAGATAGACGGAAGGGTCAGACCGAAGGAGGAGCAAGGGGATAGAGTGAAAAAAATAAAATAAAGAGAAGAGGGGAGGGAGGAAGGTGGTAGACGTTATTGAAAGATAAGTACTGTACATGAAGAGATAATGATTGTGGTGGTGGTGGGTGGTGGTGTTAGAAGTAGAAAAAAAAACTATGATGGTGGTAAAAACGAGATTAACAGGAAATGAACCAGACGTAATAATGAACTGAGCCACACTGCAGTCAAGAAAATTAATAAGGACCCTGTGATCGTGCATGAAAATTGGAGGCTTCTGATTCCACCTGACCATGCCACGAAACAAGCTCCTTCCATATAGGCTACTGTATATAGCTGGTGTTTCGTGACAATATTTGAAGGACTCATAATATATCTCCATTTTCCTGAATACATCACCGGGTCGCATATTTACACTTTCTGGTAGAATATAAACATAGGGAAAATTACAACCAATCAGAGCCCGCGGAGCCCAGTAATGACGTCATAGAAAGTATTGCCAGCTAAATGCCACGAAGACACTTCTGCAATTTCAGATTTCACGGGTTTTACAGAATATCTATATTAGTGTTAAACGTATGTATTTAGTATACATCACTAATTCAACACATTATTTTCAGATGAGACTAATTCAATAAATATTTCTGTAGTTTTTTTATGAAATGTCTTTTGGTAATAATGCGCACTGTTCATTAATTCCATCTCACAAAGTCGATAATAATTTCATCAGTTTTATAAATTACTAGCAACATTGGGAAACTCTTATGTTATTAAATGCATATCACATAAAATAATGTAGATATATATGTTTTGTACCAAATTGTATGAAGTACACAAAATACAAGATTCGAGTGTTAAATCTAATGGTTTGTGACCCTGTTCTGTGTTCCCCTTAGAAAGTTACGTTCTTCCTTTAGTTTTAATTAAGTGGTGATTGTATTTTGACGTAATTATATTAGAGTAGGCCTCGCATAAGTTACCTTATTTTACTAGGCATTTTTCAGTACAGTATCAAATGTCGTATACTGTACTACCACCTGGCTATTGCTAGGTGCTGAAAAATGATCTTATTCAATAGGGAGCAATTTACCATATAGCCTACTGTAATGCATAACCTAACCTGGATCATGGTAAAGTTCAAACCTAACCTTAAGGAATTAATGCCCATTTATATTTTAAAAATGTTATATAACGTACATATGTTACCACACCTAACCCACAAACCTGTTACCTCTATTTAGACTTCAGAAGAAAATAATAAGAATTATTACAAACAGTGACTACTGAACTTTGCCCACACACAACCTCTCTTTAAAGAAACAAATTCCCTTAAACGTTTTGATATAAATAAGGTACAAATTGGTATTTACAAGTATAAAAAATCAAAAGTGAAACATCTGTGTTCTTACAGCCACAACATACCTACTTCACCAGTACTCATGAAAATTTATGTATACCTGCTCATAATTTAACACTATCAACACTCCCTTTCTTATTCAGGACCTAAAACTTGGAATTCTATTTCTAATAATATCAGAGGTCTAACCACAATATACTCCTTTAAAAAACATATCCTTCTGAATTATAAATTTATGTCCATGTATCTGCTGTAATAGTGTCTCCCCAGTTGAATCAATAATGATCTTATACTAATATTATTGTATGATATTGTAACTTATCATTGTTTGCAATACTACTATTTTATAATTATCACAATATTAATCATTATCATTATTATTATTACAGTATCAATCAATTATAATTGTAAACTAGTATTATTGTATTAATGTTATTACTTCAATTATTATTTACACTACTAATATTTCATAATTATCCCAGTGTTAAAAAAATTATTATTATTGATACTATTATTATTATTATTATTATCATTATCATTATTACTGTCATATAAATTTGTATTTTTCTTTTTGCCCCATAAATTAAGTCCTTTCTATGACGTCATTACTTGGCTCCGCGGGCTCTGATTGGTTGTAATTTCCCCTATGTTTATATTCTACCAGAAAGTGTAAATATGCCACCGGGTCCCTTAATTAATAAAGATTATGAAAAGAAAGTGCCACAGAAAACTAAGAAAGATTAAAAATATATAGATAAATGTTTAGATGTGGAAGTGAAAGAAGACCAGAAAGAAGACGAGGAAGTAAACAACAACAACAACATCGGGATTGCTCGGTCATACAGCTTGAGGAACAACAACAACAACAACTAAATGCGTAAGTAAACAATGAATCGAGTGGGGTGAAGGGAAGCTGTCTGTCGGTGGTCTGAGTAAACACCCACGTCCTGGTATCTATAATTAGTGCTCAGTTCAAGGTTGCCGAGATGACGAGGTGGGGGTGGGGAGGGGAGGGGAGGAGGATACTGGGGTTTTGGGTAAAGAAATATGAAGGGAAAGGAAGAGAGGAAGGGGAAGAGAGACTGGGGTTTTGGGTAAATAATCAGGAAGGGAAAGGAAGAGAGGCAAAGGAAGAGAAACTGGGGTTTTGGGTAAAGAAATATGAAGAGAAAGGAAGAGAGGCAGAGGAAGAGAGACTGGGGTTTTGGGTAAAGAATCAGGAAGGGAAAGGAAGAGAGGCAGAGGAAGAGAGACTGGGGTTTTGGGTAAAGAATCAGGAAGGGAAAGGAAGAGAGGGAGGAGAAGAGGAGTGTATATAAACGAAGCACAGGGTTATGAATGAAGAAGAGGGGAAAAAAAAGGGGGGGGGGGGAGAATGCAGATAAAGCAGCGAGTTATGAATAAAGAAGCAAAGGAAGAGGAGACTACGAGTAAGAGTAGATTAAGAGTGGAAGTAAGGAGATTAGGAGGGCAATTAAGAGGGGATTAAGAGTGTAGTAAGAGGAAATTATGAGTGGAGTAAGAGTAGATTAAGAGTGGAGTAAGAGGAGACTTATAGGAGTGAAGTAAGAGGAGATTATGAGTGGAAGTATGAGGTCATCATGAGTGGAATAAGAGGAGGAGGTATACAGTCGAGTACTCATCGCGGTGCACGTAACGAAAATTGAACCATAATTCGTCAGTTTGTGAGCCTCTTGTCCAATATCTTTATAAGTTAGATATGAAACAAATAATTAATAGCTTATTCCCTAATCTGTGTGTGTGTGTGTGTGTGTGTGTGTGTGTGTGTGTGTGTGTGTCCATTCATGCCCGAGGTGTTGTTTTGCTAGGCGGGACTGATTACATCATCAGCCTTTCTTAGACACACACACACTTGCGGCACGCTGCATGTATCAAAAAACACTTATAATATGAAAACAGCAAAACACAACAAATAGCAACGAGACAAAAATAAAGAAAAACAAAAACAAGACAGAAGCCAATTATAATCACCGTGACTCCTACTCCCGAAATAGGAAGGAGAGAGTGTGTTGCCTCTTCAAATTATATTATATTTTGTTTTTACTTGGGGTCGTCTCTGGTAAACCTCACTGGCGCTCTTCACTGGCTAGATCCTGAAAATCAACTTAAGGACCCTGTGATCGTGTTTGAAAATAGAAGGCCTTTGATTCCTCCTGACCATGCCACGAAACAAGCTCCTTCCATATAGGTGACGGTGTGTGTGTGTGAGAGAGAGTGTGTGTGTTTCGTGGCATGTTTGAAGGACTCGCTAACCTCCAATTTTCGGACTACCTCAAACAAACACACACACACACATGGTCCCTAAACGAAGCAACGGGAACCAGTGTGTGTGTGTGTGTGTGTGTGTGTGTGTCAAGGTCCATTTAGATTTTAGGGTGTCATGTAAGCAAATGTGGTTGTACTGTATACGACGATCTGCCTCCTCGCGTGACGAGCTAAGAGAAATGAATGAGTGTTGTTTATTCAGCTGACCGGGAATACGAGAAGGACGGGAAGTGCTTGCCTGGAGTAATTGAGGAGGAAGGAAGACTGGTATAGGAGACGGAAACAGAGGAGGAAGAAAACACAAGTAGAGACTGAGGCGGACGGAATTGAATTGAAGCGGAAGGGAAGGCACTGCATACAAGAAGAAAACAGAAGGAAGAGAAAGAAAGGTAGGAAAGATGGGGAGGGACAGCACGAACGAAGGGAATAGCAGGAAAAGAGGGAAAGTGAAGGAAAGTCATAGGAAAGATGGGGAGGGACAGCAAGGATGAGGTAAATAGCAGGAAAAGAGGGAAAGTGAAGGAAAGTCATAGGAAAGATAGGGAGGGACAGCAAGGATGAGGTAAATAGCAGGAAAGGAGGGAAAGGGAAGGAGAGGTATAGGAAAGATGGAAGGTTAGAAAAGACGGAGGGAGAATGGTCAAGTGTCGAAATGAGAGAGGGTAGATAGAAGAGGGATGAGGCAATATGTACCGTGTCGGACGTGAGGGGAGGACGTGGTGGTGGTCATATGGTTGGTGCAGGCAGGGGGCGGATCAGCTCATGTGTCCTCTGTTGAACTGACCTCAACCAAATAGCCTACTCATATACTCTCTCTTCCCATCCACACCACTATCATCTCTATATAGTCTATACAGTATACGTTAACCTATACCCATACCTCCCGTACCCCTCCTCACCCATGCATCACTCCTAACCTCTGCTCACAACCACCACCCCATCCACCTATCCCACCACAGACTCTAGCTCTTTGTCCCACACACCCGTTAGTTAGTCAATACCACCCGATCCCTGTCACCCATGATATCGCTGCTCACCCTCACCACCCCGACCCACCCCTTATCTGTCTCTCTTCCGTTCTCCTTCACTTTCTCTATAGGACCTACCACCACCACTCGCTCTATTTGATACGGTACTTTATGTTTCCATTCTCTCTGACAGCCTCCCTCACTGTTATTAACTAACCTTCTTATCCCTCCACAACTCTTGAAAGTTTGAAATAGTGAGGTGTACGGTAAACCCCGACTACAAGAATCTATACAGTGGACCGTCAGTATATAAAGAATACATTTAGTACCGTCATTATAACACAGCCTCAGTAAATTACCGTACTTGGGCTATATGATAATGAAAAATAACTGGTGGTCTTCAATGAGGGACCGAGTATAAAATAAAGTGGTGGATAAAAGTAATAATTCACTGTTTATCGAGTGTCTACAGCACCATAGCTTATATAATCATTATCTCCATGTTCTTCTTCTTAAAGCCTCCATAGACTATCAATCAAGCAAACTGGGTGGTTGTGCAGGCATAACCGTCGTGTGTGGATGTGATTGATGGTTTGCACAAATGAGTGAACTATATCCAACAAGCTTTTCGTCGATCACACGCTTGTACAGTGATGCATGATAATGTGTGGTGACTGTTCGGTCTTCTTGCTAGCGTGTGGTAAATTTAAATGATTGCAGTCACTTAGTTTACGCAGACATGAATGATACCGTATAGTCTATGGAGGCCTTTACTCGTCGTTGTCCTCTTCTTCAACCACTTATTTCCCTTCTTGACACGTGTTTCTCCTCTTCCTCTTTCACCTCCTCCTCCTCTGAGCTCCTAACGCCTCTTTCTGCACATCATGACTTCATCTGGCTAATCCTAAGTTCTATTTACACATGCATGTCACGCACGGGACCCACGCTCTCATTCCCCAGATAATATTTAACACTAATAAGATACAGAGAGCGTTCTCAGATGCATCATTCATATTAATAGAGTAACAAAATTATTCACCAAGCTTACCTAGAAATCTCAGTCTCTTGCTCCATCACAGACCAATGTACTGTACCAAAAGTGTACTAGCCTGTCTCGTTAAGGGATCCTGTAATGTAGCCAGAAAATAGGAGATAAACGAGTCCTTCAAACATTGCCACGAAACACCGCCTATGTGGAAGTTGCTTGTTTCGTGGCATAGTCAAGTGGAATCAGAAGCCTCCAATTTACATACACGATCACGAGCCTTTAATGGGGTATAGCCTATATATAGTACATTGGTTTTGGTAGTTGCCTAAATATGGAGCATATGATTCCTCCAAACTATTCCAAACAACATTGATACCATTGTATTTATTCAATTATTCCGTTTCATAGCATACCTTGGAGGAATCAAGGTACTGCAATGTATCAAAAGTGTACTATCTCCTTAAGTACGAGAAACTAGGGAAACGTGAGGTGGGTGGGAGGCAGGGTGAGTGAGTGGGTCAACATTGAGTGAGTCAGGCTGCTACCGAACACGTAACTCGACCCCATCGTGTCTGAGGGGAGGTTTGGGTGTGGCGAGAGAGAGAGAGAGAGAGAGAGAGAGAGAGAGAGAGAGAGAGAGAGAGAGAGAGGGGTGGGGGCGGGGGGTTGTGGGTTGGTGAATACTGGTTGAGTGAGTGAGGAGTCTAAAAGATAGTTCAGAATGACAATTTTTATCAAGAAACAAACATTTAATCACATATACTACCGGTAATTAAATAAATATCAATATTTAACGACTGCGATACAAGATTTCCTAAAGAGTGGAAAAGTCGATGAAAAACTTAGTGAATGGTAGCCTACTAGCCTATAGGCCTATATTGTATAATATTGTACCGTATATGTTTCTTTTTTTTTTTCAGTTCAATCTAGCGTGCGTGATGTACTAATTGGCCTAACATGTTAAATTAAGGGCACACATTTGTGGTCAGAATAGAGAGCTACTGTACTTGATTCCTCTCTAAACTATACGCCACGAACCAGAGTCCTTATTTAAGTACGGTACCGGTAACACTGTGGTGGTCTGTTTCCTGGCCTAGTTTAGTGGAATCGGTAGCCTTCCTGTCCACCAACAAGGGAGTGTGATACGTAGGGAGGGCTGACTGGCAGAATGAGGCATGAGGCTACAGTAGGTTGGTAGGTGAGGGGGTCGATGCTGCAGGGGTGTGGCTCCAGTGAGGGTAATGAGGGATGATAGGAAGACGAGGAAATGGGGCAAGTGAGGGTTGGGTGTGGCAGAGTGGTGGAGACGGCAGAGAATACGAAAAGAGTGTGGTTACAGTGGTGAGAAGGACCGAGAGGAAAGAAAGTATGACAGAGTGCACTTAGGTGGTGAGGAAGGCAGAGAAGACCAAAAGAGTGTAACATAGCAGCGAGAAAGGCAGAGATTTATGAGTGTATGACAGACTGATGAATGAGACAGATGAGAGTAAGTGTGGTGACAGTTTGATGAGGAAGACAGAGAGGAGGGAAAGTTTAACAGGATATGATGAGGAAGGAGAGATGAACAAAAGAAAGCTACACAGTAACGAAGAACACTCACTGACTGATTACTGGAAGATAAAAGAAGATCACACGAGGCAAATGAGAAGGCTGAGAAGAGAGGAAATCAAGATATAAACATGGAAGACCAAACAGGTGTACGGTATAACAATAATTCAGTATACGACTTTCACCTAAACTATAATAATTCTTGTCCTGTAAAACCTCTGGGTATTGTCACCCAATGCTAGCCTATATAGGAGAAGGGAAGGGAAAAACAGATGAGAGGAAGGGAAAAATAGAAAGAGATGAAAGAAAACTTGAGACGGGTGACCTGGAGAGAGAGAGAGAGAGAGAGAGAGAGAGAGAGAGAGAGAGAGAGAGAGAGAGAGAAATATGGGGGAGGGTGGGCTAGAAACACCAATGAACAAAGGGGTAGACTATAAACAATAATCTATGTAACATGAATGGCACCGTGAGTGGTAGCCTACATGAGCCAATTAATTCAATCTTTCTAGTCTGGATACGACTCTCTCAAACCCCATTCACTACTCTCTTCAAACCCATTACACTTGCTTGAGACCTGTGGGGCCCGACCGGCAATACGGCTCAGTGGGCAGGAACAACAGGAATGCGACGCAATCTGCCGGACTGCCGCGCCTCTCAGATAAAAAGCGCCGGGGGAAAAAGTTGAGGCAGTGGAAGTACCGCATCCGCTTCCATTCCTTTACCCTCATATGACAGTGATACTCTTGTGTTGATCATATATTCCACTTATTTAGCAAATTGTGAACTCAGTCTATTTATTATTAATCTTTATATATTATGGGAAATTTGATGCTTCCATCGATTTTAGTTTTGGTTCCCCGAGGAACAAAATTATTATGAATACTGGCAACCCTCCGCTGACGGCATTGTTTGTTACCCAAGTGCAGAAGTACTCTTACCGGTACATTCCTTCCATCCTTCCAAGCTGCCTCCCCCCCCCCCCTAGTCTCACCCCAACACCTGTACGTCTCACCCCAATATATACTTGAACCCAACACCTGTCTCACCCCAACACTTATCTCACCCCACCACCTGTTTCACCCTCATCATATGCCTCAACTCATTGATGTTACATCCCTCTCCTTTCTCGCCATTTTGTCTGTTTAACCCCTATCGCATGTCCTGCCACCCCACCTCCTGCCTGAACCCCAACCCCCACCTCCATCACTCACACCACATAACCCCGTTTCACTCTAATCCACCCTGTCTCACCCCATCTCAGCTATACTCTACAGTCTACAGCATGCTGTTACCTGTCTCCAAACTATTCTAAGCAACAGAACACCCATTATCTGTTCCTGTATTCTGGGATTTTTGGATGAATTAAGGCACTGCAATGTACCAAAAGTATACATACGGTCTTCATAAAGTTTACCTTCCCGTTAGTCTTCACCTTCGTAAATACAGAAAAAGAGAAAAAGAGTCGGCATATGATGAGGCTCGTGCTGCACAACTTTCTTCTTTCACCACCTCGAGTGCTTCTGCAGGCCAAGTGTGGTGGTGGTGGAGTAGAAGGGCCGAGAGAGGCATCATATTCCCACTTTCAAGTTATTTTGTTTGTATTGGCTGGCTCGGGTTGTTCTTGTCCTTTACTTGTTGATGAGGTTGGATTCTTGTCTTAGATTACTTTTATTTACTTGCGTGATTGTCTCGTATCACAGCCAACCCTATATTTCGTTGCCAAGATGTTAGGTTAGCAACTAAATACATAGGCTATAGCCTAATGCTTAAATACGTGCATATTTGCTGTATTTACGAAGGTGAAGACTAACGGGAAGGTAAACTTTAAGACAGTATGTATACTTTTGGTACATTGCAGTGCCTTAAGTCATCCAAAAATCCCAGAATACAGGAACAGATAATGGGTGTTCTGTTGCTTAGAATAGTTTGGAGACAGGTAACAGCATGCTGTAGAGTATAGCTGAGATGGGGTGAGACAGGGTGGATTAGAGTGAAACGGGGTTATGTGTGAGACAGGGTGGGTTAGAGTGAAACGGGGTTATGTGTGAGACAGGGTGGGTTAGAGTGAAACGGGGTTATGTGGTGTGAGTGATGGAGGTGGGGGTTGGGGTTCAGCAGGAGGTGGGGTGGCAGGACTCCGAAACATTGGCTCTGTGAGTGGTATCATTCGATGAAAAGGTTCGTCCTAGATATTCGTATTACAAATATAGGCCTAATAGAAATTAGATTAATATGTCCATGAACATCTTCAAAAATCACTTCCAGAATTATGAAGACAATATATAATATGTATGTATAATAAACGAAGATATGTATATGAAACCACTATTATAATGTACACAGTATACCCCGAGCCTTTCCTATCTAATGTTGCTATGTGTGCTATAATGTTGACAACTTGACAATTACAGAAACATTTCCCTCAAACCTTCTGACTTGCCAAGAGAGAGAGAGATTGATTGATTGATGGATATTAGGCGCCGCAACATCGAGGTCCTATAGCGCCAGAAAAAGGTGATAGGGATGTGACAGCAAGCAGGAAGGAAATAAAATAAAAAGAGGGACAGTTGAAGAACTGACACCCGTAGTTTTAAAACATTTGAGGGCCCTTACTGGAGCTCTATGAACCCTCCAAATAATCCAGGCCACAAAACGCTTCAGTGTTTCGAATAGGGAATCTATTGCCTGGAGTAGTTTGGAGAATTCATAGAGCTCCAGTAAGGGCCCTCAATTTTTTTTAAACTACGGGCCTGAAAGATGGGAACTATTTAGTCTGGTCTCTCACTGGCGACCTTCCTAGCATGGGAAGCCCTCTCTCCCCGATATCAGGGCAGAGCAGGGGCCGGAGCCCCCTCTAGTCTAGCTCGCCAGGTCTCAGAGACACACAAGCCCCCCCCATCTCGGCAAGGCGGTTCCCGTTGGGGGGAAAGAGAGAGAGAGAGAGGACCACACACAAGCTATAAGCGATATAATCCAGCAGCTAAACTAACACGCAGTAGCAAGGCGGGAATTAGCCTAATAAAAGTTGTTAATATGGATGGTGTCGGTGCAGGTGGATGCAATGGTGGTTACAGAGTGCTTGAGTCAATACGGTACTGGGGAGGGAAGAGCTGTTGGAGTGTCGGGTATTCAAGGTACTGGATCATCAACAATATTGCATAATCCTCCTTTCCTTCATGTTCCTTTGTGATTTGCAATGTTAATTAAAATGGGGCGGATGGATGAGTGGTAGTACATTATAGGTTATTAGATAAATATCGTGCCACTGGTCCAAAAAGTACTGGGAATTCAATGACGAACAGAAAGATCAGAGATCGTTCAGAAAGTTGCAATTACAAAGAGTTTCAGCAACAGAGTCAAACTGGGTGAGGGGTGGGGGCAAACATGGTCAAAATGCAGTCGCTCTTATATCCCAACATAAATCAACAGTGATGGATTATCCAAACATTTTGGGAGATGTACAAGCCAAAGATAATAGACTATAGTTTATTATCCTTGGTACAAGCCTAAGGTGAGTACGGTAGCCTACTACAGAAAGGAATAAACACAGTAATTAAGATGCACACTGATAGCCATATTTCATATGTATATGTGTCATGGCTTGTTTGTGTATATGCGCCATAATTTTACAAATGAATTGAACCCCTGTGAGTTAACAAAAAAAGCATCATTAATATAATCAACACCAGAGAAAAGGTTGCACGAACAGCACAAATTACGACTCACCTGCAGCCAACATAACTTCGCCACTGGAATCACTGGATACTAAATCCTTGTGTTATGAATTTCTTTTTTGTCTTGAGTATTGCTAACATTATGCAAATCCCTGATAGAACAGGCAATCACCGAAAACTTCGTTGGTTTTCCATGAAATATCTCGATCGCTGTCCTTTTATGTCACTTTTGAATGTTTTTATCTGCTCATTTTTTATCATAATATACGGTATATTATCTCTCTCACACCAAGAAAAAGTATCTACACTCCGAACCTAGAGTAACACTGTCTCGGTTAATACAGTCTTATCACCTTGTATTCACAAATTAATATTTATCATTCATGTTTCACAACACGCGTCAAGACACACCAGCCCAGAGTTATCAGCCGTGGGAGAGGCTGCAACACACACGTTCTTCCCCTCTCACTGCCACTTCCCTACTGTCAGGCTCGGCCGCTCAGCCGTCGGGCAGCCAAACTGAGCCAACAAGCTAATGTCAGTCTGTGGCCCAGCCATACCAGGGCACTGAGGGTAGGGCTCTGGCAGACGCGGAGGGCAGCCAGGCCACATCAGGTTACCAGACCGAGGACCTCTGCTGTTGTTTTATCACCTGGCATTGGACCTATACTCATAATTAACCCTGTGAACCCAATACTTCGAAGCTATAATAGCTCCTGTGACGCCGAGCATTGATGGGTAGCCTACGATACAGGGGATATGATCATAGTTGGAGTCTAGAAGTTGGTTATGTTGTTGATGGGAAATATTGACTTTACAACGGCACCTTATAAACTTATATATATATTTTTTATCTTAATCTATTTCCCTTTTTACTTTACAATTTTCTATTCCCAAAAATGCTTGTTACAATTTCAATGGTTGATGGGAAATATTGCCTTTACAACGGCACCTTATATCTTAATCTTTATTTTGCACCTCATCCACCAATACATATATTTGTTTTTATCTTGATCTTGTGGGTTTTTGCTATTATTTCTGCTAGAGAAATAATGCTCTTTCAGTCGGGCCCTTCTATATAATTTGAGACCGACTAAATATGGCGACTATTTCCTTTTTTTTTTTTTTTACAATTTTCTATTTCCAAAAGTGCCTGTTACAATTTCAATGGTGCACGTTTCATAATAACATCTTAAAGTACAGACGTACGATGTATCAGTAATTATCGCGGGGAAGATTTTACAAAATACATCCAACTCGGCCATCACTCCGTTCCCCAACTTCCATATTAAATCCGCTGGCGAACTTCACACGCAACCCTTCAGTTAGTTACCCCAGGAACCGCCAGCGGATTTAACAGGGGAACAGTGTTGGCCGAGTTAGATGTATTTTGTAAAATCTTCCCCGCGATAATTACCGATACATCGTACGTCTGTACTTTAAGTGTTTTATTTTTTGTTACAAAATATGTTATCACTTATACCAAAATGTTGTAACGCCCGACGTTTCGTTATGATTCTGTAAAATTACCCTACGCCCTACAGACAAGGATTTGAGGTCGAAATGCCCTACATATAGGGCGATTACCCTACGGTTGGCAACACTGTCTAGAACCCGTTTAACCACTTTTGATTCTACAGTATATCCAAAACAACGCACCTTGCACACGTTATATGAATAAAAAAAACACCATTATAATGAAAGGGTAGACTGCATTACACCTTGGCTTTGTTATTTCTTTCACCGCGTGTCGTATCACTTTCGCCTTGCCAAGCTTCGGGTCAGGTTCCGAATACTGTATTCTAAATTTCTAATGCCATCAACAGACATTCATAACTCATTACATAATATACTCATGCATTTTTTTTTTGTATAATATAAAGTTTATAAATTCATAACTTTGCTAATCATAATGTAGGTTACCGGTATTTGTTTTTTCTGTAAATTTTATTGTACATATATATTACCAATATCATTCATTGCATATATAGATCAGCTACATCATTTCACTCATACATTTCACATCAATAAAATGTGTATATTTTCAGCCCATTGGCTGCATACTTAACATAAAACCATTTATTATTATTATCATATGACATTCCTTTACAATACAAAAGAATACCACATGCTACTATCTTGACATCTAAGAGAAGTATCTGTCAAGGGTGTTACAGAAGCCCTTAACTTTTTTACTACTTTTACCTGAACCAGTTCCTTTTCTCTTACCATGGGGGAATAAATGAGAAGTATTTTTTGATGTCGCTTTCACAGGTTTCTGAGGTATAGATAAGGTTCCCTTGCTGGATTCACCTTGAAGCTCATCTTTATCTTTCAACATTTCAGAAATAGCACTTTTACTCAAACAATCATCTACATGTTTAGTCAGAGACCCAACATCACTAGACTGTTCTTTGTGACACACCGGACATATGTACAAACTTTCCGAGACTGTGCCATTATTGTCGTCCACGTTAACAGAGTCTTGATCTACTGCACTTTGCTGACTTCTTGTGTTTTTCATTTGTGTTTGGTCAGTTCGGGATTCACTAGTAAATCCCTTTGATCTACAATTAGCATTACTTTTATTTAGGCAAAATAACAAATTCAAATTAGAATCTTCACAATTGGAAAGCTTAACTGTTGAATCACAGGATGCATGGTTTTCAAGACAAAAGTCAAGGTGCCTGTTGAATTCTTCCATGTTTCTAACTCGTATCTGTGCACTACAAACAGAACACTCGTACTCTTCCATCTTTCTAGTATCAAAGCTCTCTTTATTCTTCAAAAGAAAAGACTTTACTGAAGTAGTGCCAGATTCTACCTTCACCCTAGTCTTATTATGCCCCAAAAATTCTGAAGGCAACTGTAACTTTTCACTTTCTAAAGGTGTTTTTGCATGAAGCCCAATTTCTTCAATTTTGCTCAAGCATTTTACATCTGCTCCATTTCCTATATCCACCTGTAAAATGTCATCGACCTGTTCACTGGTATGGATAATGGTTTTTTCTTGTGTTATCTTGGAAAACATCTGGGTGAGAGTAGCCTGGCGACTGCTTCCCGCTTCAGCAGAGTTCATGAGGGAGGACATGCGTACTCCAAGTAAGCGTAGTGACAAAGGACCTTCATTTGTGTTCATTTCATGCAGAAGAATACGGCGAGCAGTAGAGAACAAGACCTCAAAACCGGAAGTGGGAGCAGATAAAGTCTGTGCACGACTTCGTATCTCAAAGTTGATAGTCTTGAGCTTCAGAGTTAACACTTTTCCAATTATGTCTTTCTGGTCCATCTCGTCTGCCAGTTCTTGACATAAACTCTCTGTTATCTTAATGAGAGTTCCTCTTTCTGATGTTCCCTTGAATGTAGTCTCATTACTAATGGACTTACGATTCCTATCATTCCACGAGCTGAGAGAGGAGTGTCCTAGTCCCAGAGCTATATTCATAAAACTATGGTAACTAGTGTCTGAAAAAAGCAGTCTCAGCAGTCCCCGCTTTTCCATAAGGTGTGAGCACTGTGTAATTCCTAGTGCATGGAGGTGCTGCTCTGATACATTTCCAATCCCACTCACCTGAAAGTAGAGTATAACATAAAATCAAAAGTTTACATTCAATAATTTGAGTGAATAAGGACCTACTAAACTCTATAGATCATAAAAGTACTCTACCCACAATCCAGAATTTCGCCACATTTAGGCAAGACAGGGTTGACGGTATGTACGGAAGACTTCTCATTCGTGTACACAAACCAATTTATTTCACAGATGCCGCTGTGCATTTCAAATCCCTCGACCTCCCACATAGCACTACTACAGAAATAGAGGCTAATGCAGTGCACACTGGAAACTCATCCCACATATTATAACAAAAATAAACACATATTCCCTCTCCCAGACTTCACCCACTTCAACCCCATCTTCAACTACACCAACACTCAACCTGACATTATCCTGTGAGTGACTACCATGCCAAACTAATATTATCACCCTGGTATGTCAACAACCCCAACACAGACATAGATTGAAGGTGTTGTGAGTTTGTTGTACTTTGAGAGATACACTGTTTTGCCTTACATGACATACCTTACGGATGGAGAGTGCTGACACAAATTTCTTGATGCTTTCTAGGTCTGGTGGTAAGTAGTATTGTCCATTAGGTTTATTTAAGTCACTGCAAACCTTGGCAAGGCGTGTATTTGGAGCAATACCTGTAAAAACAAACAAGGGCTTTGTTAACATTAATCAATATACTACAGAAGATTAAATTTTGCTTCCTCAGTTACAGTATAAAGTATGCAGTACAGTATAGTAATTTCATACACTAAAGTATATAGTACTATACAATATATACTAAAAGCTATGACATCTCTTTCAACTAGAAGATTAAAAGCATAAATATACAGTACTCCATCCTTATTAAAAACCATCAAAAAGAGAGGAATACAACGTTTCAGTCCGCCTTTGGCCCTTTTCTGAAGTGGCCCCAAGATGGGCCTAAACTTTGTATTCCTCTCTGTCAATCAAAACTTCTAGAACTTACATGGGTTTCACTAAACCATCTGCTTCATTTAGGGGAATGTGAACTTTAAATTGAAGGGAAATATGTGTTAGCAGCATATAAAGAAGTCATACCTGCACTGGCTGTCAGTTGGGTCTTGGTTTGGATCTTTTCCCTCATCTCTGCCACCACAGTCTGAGCTACACTTCCCATATCAAGATCTGCAAAAACAATCAATTTTGATAAAGGACCTATGCATATTCATGGATATTATCAAGAATCATATTCTAACAATAGATTTTTAAGACATTGATTAAACAGTAAATTTTATCTTCTTCTATAAGTACTATATGGCTAACCATAATATCACCAGCAGTCTAGTGGTCATGAAACTCTCCTTGCAAGTGAGAGGTCCGAGGTTCAATTTCTAGGCAAGTGGAATCATCGTACAATTTTCTTAAAATCATGTGACCTTGTTCAACTACCTACCAGCAAGTAGGTACCAGGTGCAGTCTCTTGTGGGTCGTAGAATGGGGGAGAAACTACAGGCACCCACCACATGCAAACATACAACACTATTACTGTATTACATGTGCCCAACCTCTCAATTAAAAGCTACCCCTGAATGAAGCAACAAGTGCAATGTAATTTCTCTTTGTATGTTCTATATGTTCAGTTTTATATACTCACCCTCATCATGGCTTTGGTAGTGGTTGAGGAGGTACTGGGTAATATCTAGATAAGCCTCATCAAGGGACATGGCACAGAAGTTGGGATCATACTCAGCCATGACTTCCTGTACCTGTTTGCTCACTTTCTTGTATTTGTCAAAATGAAGTGGAACAATAATTAAGTCAGGACACAGCTTCTTGCCAATGAAACCAGGCATAGCCGCCCTCACCCCAAACCTGCGGGCTGCATAATTACTGGTGCTCAGCATCCCTGTACCACCCACTGCCATGGGTTTGTCCCTGCAACAAAACACACACCACTCAAAAACAACAATTACAAGCCCCTCACCACACCCACCCTTTCCCATCCTCCCACATTACTCCCCTGCATCACACCTCAATACCAGACCCATATTAAACCAGAGCTCTTTACTGTACAATGTCTGTAACTGACATGAAAAAGCTTGTGTAAGTGAAAAGTTTGTGTTTCCATGTTAATCAATTCTTAATATATAATCACATACAGTACACACTTGGAGGCAGAATTTATACCTGAGGGTAGGGTCATCTCTCATTTCAACAGCAGCATAGAACATGTCCATATCAATATGAACTATTGTGTGGCTTAGGTCCCGTCCAGGCTCAAGTTCACACACAAGCTGGTCCATCTGAAAAATACAAGTTTAATTAACTTGCAAATGAAAAAAATAACATCAGGAACTGTAAGAATGTATTTCTTTGATTTGAGATGCAACAACAGTTTTAATGCCTTCTTTAACCCTTTAGATATATAATTAAATTAATTAGAATTAATTACAACAGTTTTGAAATTGGGCATACTTGCATTTTACAGCTATATATAATATTCAATTTGTATAGACTGAAAAACTAATATTACTTTCAAACATGCAAGTCAGAGCAATATTACTTCAACAGAGACAGATACTGTACATGGTAATTATCTAATTAGATGACATTAGAAAGTTGTTTATAAACTTATTATGACAACCTTTTCAATCTTATACATGTATGCTCCATAAAAGCCAACAACAAATGTAACTAACAAGCAGGTTTGGGGAGAGAAAGACGAATCTGGGCAATTTCTCGAGTCTGATGATACCATGGCAACAAGAGCAAAAGTTTAAACATTAACAATATGCCTGATATACTGTACCTGCAAACTATTTTAGATTAGTTATTTCATATGGATCAAATAAACTACAGGTACCTCACCTGTTTGGTGGCCTCTTTAATCTGTTTATCAGTGAAGCTCTTGGCTGCCTCTTTCATCTGGTCTAATTTTATGTCTAGTTCTTGCTGCCGTTTCTGCTTGTGTTGATAAAACCGAGACCCTTCAGAGGCGTTCTTTATAATCTCATTGATTTTTTCTGTATCCAGTCCTGGGAATGTATATTGTAGGTTAGTACAGTATGGTAGAGATGCAAGGCTGCCAACAAATGCTAGAAATATTAGGAAACCAACCACAATATTCTGTGCAATAGCATTCTACACCCAAACCTGCATAGAGCACATGAGGAAATAGTGTAGGAAAATTCCAAGAGTTTAATCTGAAAATTTTGACATTTGTAACTCTGAAAATTTACCATCCTTTGCTTCCATTCAGAACAACAACAGCTCAATAATCAACATACCTTCCATTCCAGCTTTGTTTGTGTTAAGCGCTAAGTTCTGTGGCCCCAAGGAGGTGCCAGCATAAAGGCCCTCCTCCCCAGATTTATGATCCTTGCTTTTCTTGCTTGAACCAGCCATGATTTAGATTTTGCCACCTCTTTATACCCAAAATATATCAGTCCAGCTTTGTTCAACCTATGAAAAATGAATTAATATCAGAATCATTTGACCACACCTTGACATCACTACCCGCAACCAAATTCAATTTCATCACATTTAAGTTCTAACTTAACCCAAACTGGTAAATTTACATAAAACCTGGGTTCACTATATTGTATATATTAGTATCCTTATCCATTATTTTGGAGGACCATTCTAAGACACTTTTCTAAAACACTATGGTGTTTCTCTCGGAAATGCCTCGTTTTCGAGATATGCTCCGTTTACAAACATAATTTGGAAACTAGTCTTACCTCACCTGACCTAACCTAATCTAGACCACAGCAGACTACCGGGACCTAACTTGGGCAGACTACCGGGACCTAACTATAAGAGGTAACTACTGTTATGCAGCATTTGCAGAAGAAATGGTATATAGAAAAGTTGTTTGTAATAGTGAAATATAAACACTGGTAATAGTAAAAATTCTGAAATCGAGTTGTGGCAACTTGTAAAAATATTTCAAAAATTATTATCATGCAGAATGATTCTCACTAATGCATATACAGTAATACTATCTTGAAAAATGCCAACTGACCTCACTAATACCCAAAGATATAGTCTAAGGTTAGGCCCACAAAGTTAGGTCCTGAAGGTCGTAACAGTCTAATTTAATTAATAACTTAGGTCAGTGGTTAGGTTAGGTCTGTGAGTTGAATATGACCCATAAAGCATAAACAACACACAACCAACCAAAATGTGAAGGAAATGGATAAGTAACTTCCTTTTCAATGGCTTGTCTTAACTATTACTAAAAAGTCAATAATATAACTAACAAAATAACAAAGAAATAAGTTTAATTATCATCCAAAAGTCAACATAACTAACAAAATATGCATTATCAGTGGACAATAATATATTAATACCGTATAATATATTAATGAAATGCTTTAACAATATTATTATAACTTTACCTGCAGTGGCATGGATAGATTGGAACTTGAACACCTGTTAATACCTGTAACCTGTTATTATTACTTTTATTATTTAATTTTTGTACTGTACGTCAGTGTTACCAGCAGCTTTCCAACAGGCCCTCACTTCACTTTTAGAATTTTCCTCTTTGCCTCAATAATTCCCTGATTACTCTTGAACATTGACGGTCTTTTTCATATTTTGTCAGGTAGACACCAGCAAAGATGCAGAATTAAGAAACGAATAAGATGAGACCAACTAGAAGTCTCTTGATATATAATAATATAGGGTTACCATACGTCCGTATTTACCCGGACATGTCCTCCTTTTTTTTACTAATTATTAAAAAAAACATTAAAAAATAACTAATTATTAAAAAAAACATTAAAAAATAACTAATTATTAAAAAAAAAATTAAAAAATAGCTAATTATTAAAAAAAACATTAAAAAATAACTAATTATTAAAAAAAAAAAAAAAAAAAAAAAAAAATGCCGACGACGACAGCAGCGGCGGTGGCCGCAGCCTCGAGAATAAAACTGAATAATCCCTCCACTTCACTACTTTACACTCCTCAAACGTACTCTTACGGCTGTCCTGGCTCACAGGGTTTTCAAAATTCCATGAGCTCCGAGAAATATTACCCTAGAATCGAGACAGTTTTACCCTATATTACTAAAAAGTATAAGTGAAATCATCATAATTATGATGTCGGTGGCACTGGGGAGTGACCTGTAGCAATCATCATATGATGACAGCGGCACTGTAAGGGTTAACTTTTTAATTAATAATTCGGCACATGCCAGTTACCAAGCGTAAACAAAGCGGCAGCGTAAGGGTTAAAGCTACCCTATGTCATCAATAAATTCTAATTAATAGACGAAAATTCAAAGATGTACTAAGGCCTGAGACACACTGGAGGTTTGTGATCAGTGTTAGAAATAAAGTTACATAGAGATTATAAACTTTTTACCCTCTTTATCCACTAATTTATACCATTCTAAAACACTTCTTCTATGGCATTTTCTTTGGAAATGCCCTATTTCCAAGATACTGTATTCAAATGGGGCAAACTACCAGGAAATAACCGTGGTAAAATACTAGGGCATGACCGGGGCAAAATACTGTAAATACCGCTTCTAGGCCTTACCACACAGCTGGCCTCTTCAAGCACCATATTGCAGTAATTGATCATTAGCACAATCCATCCAACATTAATGCAAACCTAGGAATCATGGTGGAAATGAATAACCTAACCTACCCATCAAAACTGCACGGTTATATTTACGTGATGCCATCCTGGTCCTTCTACATACGGTACTCCATGTTCAGCTCAGTTACATATGTAGATAAACAATTTGCAGCTGTAAATGCCACCATACTCCAACTTTCCTCTCCTCTCATTTCTCTCCAACAAATGACCAGTTACAGATTCTGGTGAGAGGCAACTTGACCAAATTGTTTGGCTCATATTCAACAACATTCATGGTGTATACGATGGCATGGTAACGGTACAACAGCTCTATTGTGTATCTACAGAGCCATCATACCGGTACCACACTATCGCATACACCACGAATGTTCTTGCATACGATGGATTGTGCGAATGAGGACCGTATTAAAAATGGCATGGTAACAGCACAACGGCACTATTGTGTTTCTATGGAGGTATCATACCAGTACCACACCATTGTATACACCAATGTTCTTGAATATGGCCCTTTGTACCCTGCTACCATCACTAAGCCTGCTGTGGTGGTCATCAATGAGATTGCTTTGCTTCCCAATGCTGCAGCCTTACATTATTTCAAGCTCTTCCTGATTTTCTTTGCCCCTCAAAATTCACTCGCATATGATATCCAATTTCATACAAAATCCACTTCTGTATATTATATTATAGGTACTGTAAATATACCTATATTCCAGGATGAAAATTATTTATTACATTCCTTACAACATATGTAGCAGATAACTAAAATCAGAAAGATATAAAAAATCAGAGAAACATTTGTGAAGTTGCAGTACAACACTATACAGTACTGACAGGTAAACAATGGTATAGTAACATATAAGGCCTACATCCTTTTAGTTAAATATTTCCTTCCTCACGCAGCAATGGACGGTATGCAAGAATGTTGATGGTGTTGACAATGGCTCAGTACCAGTACCATGACACACTACATAGTCATCGTACGGTTATGACCAAAATTGTTCTTGCATACACACCCAAAGATTCAAATGTAATTATTTCTTCTTCTTCTTACTGGAGGTACTCTCAGTGTTGGAAACAGAAGTGGTGGTGTCCTGAGACGGTGCCCACTTGAGAGGATAACGCCGGTAGATAGGCCAAGGAGGAAGTGTCACCTGTAATATTTTAATATAATTAGCATTTGCAAGCAGTAGGAAGACTCACTTATGGATTCGTCTCCCCCCAACCATCCAGGCATGTCCCAGCTTTGCAATGTCACCTCAATATTTATAAAAACTTATGGTACATGATTTGTGTGCCTTCATTTTAACAATTTTTGCTGTACTTTAATCATACAGTAATCTTCCTCTTCCTCTATCAAAAACTAAACAGAATAACTCAATTAATCCAGAATTGATAAAAATAGATTTCTCAACTCACCAAAGAAGCCAGTACAAATCCAGCTCCCAGGGTAAGGACAGTCATGAAGAAATCTTGCACATAATACCCATACAGCCAACCCACAGCCTGAAAAAAAATATATATATATATATATATATATATATATATATACCAGTATTTTATAGCCTATATAAAGTGTTAAAAGCTACATTACAATCTTTATGTAAGAAGATTTCCCAAATATCTTAAGCAGAACACCATTGAACCTTTAAGCCAAAACATGTTACTGTACCTCCATACTTCATTTAATTATTTCATGACTTTATTATAATTCCATTAATTAATAACAGCCTCTAATTATCATGAAATATAATCCTCTTGTGCATATTGAAACCAATCTACTACTAGTACAACTCTCTTGTTATCTAGTTTATATTAATGAGAAGGTTCTTCTTGTTTGCCTTGATTAATAATGATGATATGATCTGATCCTCACGGACCCCCTGAAACCTACCCTGTCCTAGAGGTTAGTACTGTAGTATTTTGATATAACTAACGTTAAGGACCATGCACAATATTGCCCTTTGTAAGAACAATGGTACCAGCGATAATCTTACCCCAAAGGCGACAACAATTATTTGAAACAATCTTTCAGCCAGCTTCTGTCCTTCGAAATCCTGAAATAAGAGAAAGTGCATTACATATTACTGTATATATAATTATTATTATATGAAATAGGAAAATTTACAGAAAACCTAGGTTCACTATATTGTATATTTTAGTATCATTATCCACTATTTTGGACCACTCTAAGACAATTTTCATCTATGGTGTTGCTCTCGGAAATGCCCCGTTTACAAACATAATTTGGAAACTAGTCTGACCTGACCTAACCTAACTTAGACCACAGCAGACTACCGGACCTAACCTGGGCAAACTACCGGGTATAACCAGTGTAAACAATCATAAAGTGACTGGGGCAAATTTCCAGGACCTAGCCTAATGTGGTAATACTGCTCAAGCCTAACCAAAAACCCAGTTATTCTGTAATAATACCAAGAAATCTTATGAATAATATAAAATTATTCTGTTAATTGACTGCCAATAAAATAGTAAAGTTAACATATGTGTTGCTATAGATGATAGAGGCTGACAGTACAGTACTGATACAAACACAACACTTCCCAAACAGATAAATACCAGAAATATTGGAAATAGTTCCTTTACTATTGCTCTTTTTAACTATTACCAAACACTCTATAATAATACCAGACAATATATTCCGGAACTTACTATCAAAATCCATGATCACTTTCCTACACTAACGTTAACTTACAAAAAATTTCGGCCAAATGTTCATACATACAGTACATACATACATTATTTGACTTACCATGTGAACAGAAAATCCCATGAATGTATCCATCCTCCAATATATGTGCTTATAGTGTTATTAATAGTATTAGTTTGGGTAGTAGTACACCACCAGCAGCTGTTGTAGTATTTTGTTTATGTCAGTGTGAGTGTGTCGTGTCACAGCCGGTCAGTGTTGCCAGAGGCTTGTCTGACCGTCTGATGGACGATATGTCCTCAACTTCAATATCTGAATTTCCCTTTTTACCTCATAAATTTTCTATTTATTCTTGTAATCGAGTACAAACATAATAGAGTCAGACATTTACCATCATGATATTTGGTCAGGTAGAAATTTTCACATTTACTCTTGAACAATCTATGCATATTTTCTCCATTGATACCTCTAATTCTCCATGTCTAGGGAAAATTCCCCATATTTGGAAAAATTGGACTCTTACTCTCGCCCTTGCTGTTACAGGTAGGGCCTACCCTGCCGTAACCCTGGGTGATTAAAATTGTTTATTCCAGGGTTGGCCTTGTATCGGTAGTTCCTGTAAATAGAAATCACATTCAAATAAGAAAAAAACCAATACCATGCATATCTATTCACTCTCTACTTCTTGCATAGGCCTACCCCATTTTCTCCAAGAATTCCTACACCGAACCTCATCTCATCTGTGGTGAGAGGCTGGTGGTGACGGTCTGCTCACACAAACCTAACAGTACCATCCTTTCTGTCCCTGTGAATTCCATTCCATCACCTCCCATTTCAGTCAAGATGATCTGCATCATCTCTGTTCTGTCTCTCTCATACTTCTCACATCCCATCATCACATGTTCTACCGTTTCATCCTCTCCTGTGTCACACATCTGCTGGCATACCTTGTATTTACCTCCATACATTGAGCTCTGGCTCGAAAGAGTAGATCACCACCCAGACTTCCCTCATACCACTTGACATACTCTGGACATTCTTCTTTCTCCTTATACCATCCCAGAGTTTCCTTTTGATCCATATAATTTTTCCACTTTCTTGCATCCCACTCTAGCCCCTTTCTATTCCTGCTCATTATTTTCCACTCATGCATAATTCCTCTAACTACCAATATACCATTCTCTCACACTTCTTCCACCATTTGCCGTTTCTAATGTTCCACATATAAAACTTTCTTGCCAGTCTTGTATCCTCCATTCGCTGCATACCTTGGTGCATTCAGTGCCATTCTCGCTACTCGGTTCTGTCCCACCTCTTAACTTGTCTATCTCTCACTCTCCTTCCATGCCATACATAATGCTCGGGACAGCCACACTCTTCCATACAGTCCATACTTCTCTCACCACATCATAAATTCATATTCATAAATTCATAATATTCTGCAAGAATAATGACTTATAGGCTTTGGTACAGTACCTGTTGCTTCAGTTCTTGAATAATTCATTCAAGGTCAATGGAAGAGATAAAACAGAATATTTTATCCTGATTATGGAGATGATATGAATATTCCATGATAACTATATAATTATACTGACTGGGAAAAAACCCTAACTAAATTTCATATATTAAGCAGAATTTCCCTTAATTTTCTGACCGCACTTCAAGAAGGGTGAAGAATATATACAATTACACATTAAAGAACATAATGGTAATACGGTGGAGTACAAAATATAACTGAAAAAATTAAACTAACAAATAGTAAATAAAAATATATTTTTGTCTTCTAACTTGTGGTCCCCCAAGACACCCATATAACATACTATCATAAAAACTAAACAGTATAGAAGAATTTATGGTACTTCTACTGTACATCTTACCCTACCATATATCATTGATCAATGTGCAGTACATGTATGCAAAATGACATACATAGTTTTTGTGCTAATGTATCTAGAAAAAATATACAGTACATATTGCAGGTTATAACAGCCATGCACCAATATTTACATAAACTGTATATTTGAGTCATATTTTCGTAAACCTGCTAAATGGAAAATAACAAAATTACTCATACTACTCATAGTATTGCAAATCCCAAAACGTCAAAACGTAGTAGTCTTAGTTACACATAATTAAGAATATATATAAAGAAGTACTCTTAGGTAGTAGGAGTAGACAGCCATGATCAAGGAGTTACTACGGCCAAGGTGTTAGTTGACTCACGAAACTGCCTGGATTCTTATAGTTCTTTCCCAAACTTTGACTGCCAATAAATTTCTGTTTTCTAATAATTGGGCTATCAGGCCATTCCTAATTACACATCACACATCCAGAGAAATATCACCTCTACCAGCTGTCTCTCTACCGAAGAATGCCTTCTTCTCAACAACACATTGGACATTTGTTATATTAATACCATCTGGGGGTTCTTTGGGCTGGTTAAACAGGCCCCTTGTAAACCATTGTTAGAATACAGTATATCAGATTGTTACTCTTACACCTTGGCCAGCCTTTAAGGGGAGTTTTGTAAGGAAATAAGACATCTATCCACATACAGTATAAAATATCCTGTAATATAACACCAACTGCCTATTACTTTTCGTGCAAAAAATAAAATAAAAATAAAATAAAATCATCTCATCTTAATTTCATTGGTACCCTAAATTTGCCCACTGGATGATGCTTAAATCATACTATTTAAAATTTTCATCATTACTATAACACATCATGAATATGGCATATCAAGTCATTTTAAACGCTGTCATTAAAAGTTAAACTGCATGTGGATTAAGGTACAGTACAATGATGGGCTCTTCCTTTTATTCCCTCTTGTTACACTCAAGCAGGCTGGAAGACTCTGTGCAGGACAAGACATGTATCTTTAGATCATAACCATATAATTCCTTTAAACTTATACACAATCACATGCCATTTACATCATTATAATAACACACATTACTGGCAGTCTCCTACTTTACTAAAACTCAATTTATGAAAATCCAGATACGAAATGTATGCAGTAAACATCATTCAAGCAGCACACCAAATACAAGATGATGATTTGCAACAGCTGTAACTACTGTAGCAGCATCTCTGTCACACCCCACATAGTGATTATTAGCAATTAGCACAGATATAGCATCATCAAGGGAGATTTCATCATTTACACTTGATATATCCCATGTTTCAGAAACAGAAAAATAGTTAAGAGTGGTAGTGGCAGCAGCAGAAAACAACATGCAGTTACTATGGAAACAAAAGTGGATATGACTAATAGAGGAGAGAAGCTGAGTGACATAGGTAGCACCTGTGTTTGCACTGAATCCCTCAACTGTCAGAACAATTTTAAAGGTAAAGGAACATATTCTTGAACATGTATATATATTTAACTGTAACAAGATCATTGAATTACTAAACTTATGATGTTTTAGAGAGTTGAAGAGCATGGTGGTGATGGTAACACTGAGAACTGCTGGCAGGAGGCAGCATAATACTCGAGACGAAGTTAGTGATACAAAGCAGGTTGTTCAGGCAGAGTACTTAGTGAATAATATTCAGAAATGTGTTTACAAAAGTAAAGTTAGACATATGAAAGACCTTCAGGAACCAATATATTTTTGTAAGTTGGGAACTGCCTGTTGACTATACAATACTTTACTCAGTCAAAATACAATACACTGTACTTTTAAAAAGAGCATTTACCCTAAACAGATACTGGTGCTATAAATACTTTTCAGATCCAAATACATACCGGTATACAGTATGTATTTACTATAAATGTATTGGGTACTTTGACTTAATTCAACAATTCATCGTATTTAATATCAGCAAACACTACACACACTTACTGAACTATACAATGGTCAGTCAAACATATTTATCATCCTTGATATACATTTAGTATAGTTATTCCCTTTCTTGCTTTCATGACCTGGATTAAATTTACTAAAGAACACAACTTTATATTTTTTTATAATATAAAGTTTTTTTACATGTTTACTAAAAAAAAGATTTCCTATTTTCTAGCATTTATTTTCTTGGCTATTTGTGCCCCCAACTGAAATCCTTTGGCATATATAAACTGCTTATGGCTCTTCAGTGGGGTTCACATTAATTTTAGTCTCTAATAATAATAATTATTATTATATAAATATATAACTGGCCAATACTTGTGTGTAGTCTAAATGCCACATTTTGTAGTACTGTACTCCACTAGTCTAGTAAACCCAGAATGCCAAACATCATAATTTCTTAAATTTTATGATAACATATATTTGTTGCACCATCAGTTGCATGGACAAAAAATTAAATTGGCCACACATTCTTATTATGTTTTTTTACAGTAGAATATTACATTTCTCCACAAGGCTTGAGCAGCATAGCCTCAATTCTGTGACCACACAAATGCAACATACAGTATACCCCTCCAAGTTGTATGGAAGAAAAAGTGTCATGACAGAAGAAATAATAATAATAAACAAATATTTTTATTATTATTATTGTAACCATCACTGTTCCAATCCCATTTCCTTAGGCTAGAGTTGCCTTGTTTACTACGACATTTATACTGTATTCACAATGAATTAACATTGTAGGTAAAGGCTTGGCAGTGATAGTAGGACTATCTGTCTAGTCACTTGACTACCTGTACACTATCATATGTTGTATCATCATAATAGACTCCCAACTACTGTACATACTAATCTACAATATTGAAAATAATTTTAAGTTAATTAATCAAAAAATAAGAAAAACATAAGGATTTGAAATTTCTGTAACTTTTTGTTACTTACTTGTAACTTAACAGTACTGTACTTCTACACAAGTTTTTTACAGCAATGTGTAACTTAAATTTTGCATTGTTGCAATGAATGCATAATGAAGCAGATTTTTATATTTGTCCATATCAATAAGTTTAGTAAACAGTATACTAGTCATAGAATATTTCAATATTCTTAAACTTGCTTAAAATGAATTGGTCTTAATTATTTTCATTTCATATTCTTGCTATTATAGTACAGAATTTTGAAAAAAAGATAAAAAAGGTTAAGAGGCTGCAGTAAAAAAAAGATATCCAATTTGAACTAAAGCATGATCTTATGTACCATATACTGTATATACCGGGTATGTATGTTTCAAGTTACCTTAATAGCACCTTAAAACATCAAAATCAATTAAACTCATCATAGCTGTAAACTTAGCATGACACCTTACAAACATGAGCAAAATTTACCAAACTTAGTATTCTTCATTACAGAGTTAAAATCTTCATCCCAGCCCAATTACAGATCATGAAGAATCTAAATATCACATGCCAGTACCAGTCCCATCCAAGAAGTCGAGTGGTGGCATCTCTAGAGGGGCGAGGTCTAGCACACCAGAGGGGGCATCAGGGGAGAACTCACTTAGAGGTGAGAACACAAAAGGTGAACAGCTGGAATCTGCCATAGCACGCATCCTTCGCCTCTCACCCTCGAACTGTTCACATTTATCTTGTAGATCACGAACCTGCAAAGTTATTACTCCTCAAAGTCAATTTATGATACTTATCAATCAACTGGCAGTTATCATAATGAGGGTGGCCACAATTGAATGATGTCAAAAATCTCCTATGCCTTTACAGTAATTCTGAATTATTAGACACATAAGGCCATGGTTCTGATAGTGCAAAGTGGCTGATAAATTGTGATGTATTATCACAAATTAAGGTCAAGAAATGCTCCAGCCTCACAAGCAGTCCAGGTTGCACCACAGCACCTCACGCTATTAAACACATTATAGCAGACTGCTCTTCATACTATTGCACTTGCCAACACCTCCTTCCTGAGGGTCCTGTGGGGAGTTCCAGTTCAAGCCATGGCCTTCCTCAAGGACTCAAGAGTTTGAGAAACAGCAACAATAACAGATCTCTTTTCATGAGATGTATGATAAATTTGCTTAAAGGTCATATAAGTATAAGTGGAAGACCATAATTTAACAGGAGATTAAAATTTTCTTAAGAGTACTCAGTTCATATAATGAAAAATTTTGTACTAAACATTATCAATCTTCCTTTCTTCACATTAGAGAAGTTAAGGCATAATTAGACTAAGTTTGAGAAACAATATAATTATACATATTTACAGGATATCACCAACTGAGGTGTATGTCTCAGTTGTACTGTATTTTAATAACTTTTATATTATTCATTACTTGCATACAATACTAACACAAATTCTGTCATACCTGATATTTCAACTGAGAATTTTCCTTCTCCAGAAATGAGAGATCTGTCATTAGCTGTGTGATGAGGTCAGCCTGATGGTCCCGCAGAGTTCTCAATTCCTCCACTATCACCATCATATCCTTCTCCTTTTTCACTCCAGACACTGACACTCGTCTCTTAAGTTCATCTTCAGGAATTGCTTTCTTTGTCTGGCTTGAGGATCCGTCCTTCATATTCATGGTCAAATCTTCTCCCTTTCCTGGGCTGTTTATGGCACTTGGTAGCTGCTTGTCATCTTGAAGTTTTTTACTGGATTTACTCTCATCAGCTTTTTCATCTCCAACTCCTGAAGTTTCTTCTGGTATCAGCAAGCTAAGTAGCGATTCAAATTTTTCCGTGTTTCTGAAAGATTATGAACATTATATAAAAGTACTGTAGTACAGTAGATTAGCCAATTCATAATCTGAACCTGGCACCTAAATTAATAAAGGAAGGAATGTAAGAACAATTTGGCCATGGCTTATTGGCCTGTAGCCTTTATAAAGCTGGATCAGCCATAAATTAATGCAACTATAATATTTCCAATATACTGTATTTTTGAATGTTAATAGTGCTTTCCTGAAACAAGCTGTCACAAACCAAGCTTTGAGGAAACCACAATTACTGGTATATTAACCCCTAAGAGCCTATTGACTTAATATCACGTCACCACGAATTTAGGCCTTGAAGCCGATTGACGTAATATAGCGTAATAAATTAAGCTATGTCATGTTTTCCTAGTTATTTTAGGGGTAACTGGTTATTTTCTCGGACTTTGACGCACTCCCCTACTCAAACCAGTCGACTTACGAAAGTTTCGATTTCAGATTCTGGTGTGTAAAATCAAGCTCTACAAATCTGTAATAACAGAATTTACCTAAACGAAACTTTTAAAATCACCGTTTTTGCGGTTCTGGGGCTAGTAGCTGAATTGGAATTGCAGCTCCTACGGGTTAATATTATAGCCTACTTTTCCTTCCTCTCACTGTATTGCAATAGGAACCACTCATTCACCGCCCAATGCTGTAGTACAGTACCCATTAGTTAGTGTTAGCAGCTCCACATATGAATTGAATTCTCATGCATTGTTACCTTAGTGTACCCAACTCTCACCTGGGGTTCCCCAAACATGTCTGTAGCTTATAGCAATGGCAAATATATCCCAGTAAACCATATTAAATGATAGGACTGTGCGATGGAATTCAACAACATAATTATACTGTATTAAGCAAAGACTGAAACTGCTAAATTTAATAGGTCCATGACAGACAAGTTTAGAGCTTAGCAGTATTCAGCCAGCCACCCTGAATAGGGAGTGGTGTCTTTACCAAATACATATTTAAAAACAATTACTGTATGATTAAAAGTAAAAAATCCATTAATGCCCATATCATAAATGGCTTAACACATAAAAGAAAAATATTTCAATAAGAATGGAAATGAATAAATTACTGAAATACATGCGAATTGTGTGTGATGTAGTATATACGTACTTGGCTTATACAGCAGAATAATACTGTTAATCACTATCACACTGGCATACAGCACAGTGTCCTACTAATATTTCACAAACCTAGTCATTTCCAGTGTAATGGCCTGAGCCTTTTTGCCAACATGAGTGGTGACGGTGGGCAGCTCTCGACAAGCTGAACCAGACCCACCCCCACCACTGCTGCTGCCACTCCCACTCCCCATCTTCATGCGTTGGTTCTCCATTGCCTTAACATACTTCTCCAGTTGTTTACTCCGGAACCTGAAGCAAGCATTGTTATGAGGTGCAGCAAATATTGAAACTTTAAGGATCATTAACATAACATTTCTTTCATGTGGTATGGCATGGTATTGGTGCAAAGAAAATTCCCATGGTAATGAAAGTCTGACTGTATAGTATTCACATTAGGTCTACAAAAAGGTAAATGAAGAGATAAGGAATAATTTGGGAGGGACAATGTATGGGAAGATATAATATCAACAAGGAAAAGGAAAGTAAGAATGGAGAACAGGAACACAAAGGAGGGAACACAGAAAGTATGAGTTGGTGAATAAAAAAAAAAGATACAGAAGGTAAAGAATGAGAATGTGGGAGATGTGTGACTATAAGGAAGAAAACTTATTTAACACAAAATATCCTGCTTCTCTTGCTTACATAATTATTATTGATAAAGGCTAAAACATACTGTACACTAGTTTCATCCTCACAGGAAAAAATATGTTTATGAATGTCATTTGATTAATACACAGTAGTATGTAGCCTTTATAACCTGAGTAGCTCCTGCTGGCGAAGATGATGACTGTGTTGTAGTGTGATGCTCTGCCGTGCAAGTGTATTGCTGGTCAGAGCCAATGCTGCAGTCAGCAGCTCTGCAGCACGACCATGGCACTCTGCTGCCTCCTCCAATCGCCGACTTCGACAACAAGACTCAGCCCGACGCTGCTCTCGATGCGCCTGACATAACATACCAGTCGGAAATTTACAGAGTACTCTATGTAACTAAACTAACTAAAACACACTGTTGATTATGGAAATGAAATCTACAATGAACATCAAAAGGCTTCTTGTTTAACAATTTCCAAACTAAATGACAGTTCAATTAAAATAATTCAAATCACAGCAAAAACATCAGAAGAACATATTGGTCAACTTGGAGCCTTTCTTGATGCCAGACAACCGAACCTGACCAGTCCAATCCTAATCTAACATGGCTCAAGGCTACCGTTATCTAAGGAACCTAACATAAGCTTCATTCCCTTCTAAACAACTACCGTATAACTACCGATCCTTGAGCCAAATCTGTACAGTATTAGTTTACCATTATCCAACATACACTCTAGAGTATGGTAATTATGTAAGTATTACGTTGCACTTAAGGACCCTATGCTTGTGTATGAGCCTTAGTGGCTTCGGATCCCTCCTGACTATGACATGAAACAAGCTCCTTCAATATACTGTAGGTGGTATTTTGTGAAAATGCTTGAAGGACTCGTTAACCTCCAATTTTGTTACTGCAACACAGGAGTCCTTAAAACAGTTCTGTTCTCATCTTTTTACAAGAATTACTTCATCTATTCATCTTTGACTATGATATGGGGAGGGAGGGGGGTGAATAATATATACCGGTATATAACCTAAAAAATTCTAAACTGACAAAACCCACACCTAACCAATTCTCTAACATAACCAAATCTAAAATTACAAAACCCACACCTAACTAATTCCCGAACCTATCCAAATTTAAAATGACATAAGCCACACCTAACCAATTTCCAAACCTAACCTATCCTCCTCCCAGAGGTTGCCAATTCCAATCAAGACCTATTTAGATTGGCTAGGTGAAGTCAGGTTATGTTAGCTAAGGACACATTGGGTTAGGATAGGTCCAAGGTTATTTCATCCCAATATTATGGTTAAAAAAATAAGTAATAGAACAACTATAGCTATTATGGTGTAAAACATATAACACCAAAATTAAATATATTTACGAGTACTTCAATACATCTCTTCATTCTTTTTGTAAACCTCTTTCATATTACAACTAAAAACAATATTAAAACTAATGTAAATTATCTCAAATTAAAATAAATAAATAAATAAAATCCTGTGTCATCATACAAGGTTTGATGAAAGACGAACCAACCTGCTTGCTGCCTTACAATTTATGATATTTATTGAAAGACATATAGTTTTGTAGTAGTGTTGCCAGATCCGGCTAGGTCCCAGTATTTTGCCCCGGTCATTTCCTGTCCTTTAACACTGATATTTCCCGGTAGTCTGCCAGGTAAGGTCCCAGTAGTTTGCCCAGGTTAGGTCCCGGTAATCTGATGCAATCTAGGTTAGATTAGGTCAGGCTAATTTCAAAATGCCCCATTTGATTATGCCTTATCTTGGAAATGGGGCATTTGTGGAGGAAATGCCATAGAAGAAAATAGTCTTAGAATGGTCTAAATAAGTGGGTAATGAAGGTAGAAAAACCGTACGCAATAACGATAATTCATTCAATATTTACCAATTTACCTTATTTTAGTATGCATTTAAATGTTAGTTCCAATAATGATAATAGTGATAAAACGTACCAACCAAACAAGCTGCTCCCATATACCCAAATTATTTGCTGTAACATTAATCTAACTTACCTTATTTCACCAAGCATTTAATCTAGGATTTAATAATGATATTAGTACTAAATGAGGGAATGCAGCCCCCTTCATATAAAGAAAACAAAAAACCCTAACTTAACATTAACCAAGCACGTGTTCTGAAAAGCAAACTATAGCCAGCCTATTATATTTTATTAATTTTATATTACTTAATTTAAATATTTATTAATAGTCTTGTTAATGAAAGAAGTATTAAGTTACAAGAAATAGCGGTACCGAAATAGCATCACCTTTGTTGTGTGTATTTGCTAGTGTATAATGTATGTATTAATAGTTTTGTTACGAGTATATAAATTATATTATTATTATAGGCTACGTTGCAGAAATAATCACTAAGTTACCATTAATACTTATACCACCATCTTTACTTGCTACGTAGCCTTAATAATAATAATAATAATAACAGTAATAATAAAAGGTAAAAATGTACACTCAATCCAAATATAGCATCCAGCAGTGTTGTTGAAGTTTCGAATAATTTTACATATTAGCTAGTTAGTGAACCAATTATAATAAGTATCGAATAATTTGACATACTGGTGAATCAATTGCAAGTTTTTCGAATCATTGGACATACTAGTGAACCAATTTTTGGATTGTGTGTGTGCGTAGTAGTAAACCTTATTTAGAGGAGAGTTGTCCATAACCAGTCCTCCCAATCCATCTCCATGACAACAACAATGTAGTACCTTTCCTGCAGTGTTGCCAGCTCGTCTCATTCACCAATTTTCCCTAACCTCAATATCAGAATTTCCCTTTTTTTTACCCAACTTATATCAGAATATCCCATTTTACTTCAGCTTCAACATAAGAATTTCCCTTTTTACCCCAACTTACATCAGGATTTCCCTTTTATTTACCCCAACTTATATCAGAATATCCTATTTTACTTCAGCTTCAACATCAGAATTTCCCTTTTTCCCTCTACTTCAACATCAGAATTTCCCTTTTAAGTTTTGACCTCTACTTCAACATCAGAATTTCCCTTTTTTACCTCAATAATTCCCAGTTTACTCCTGAACATTGACGGTCATTTTTATATTTCGTAGGGTAAAAATTCCCCGTTTACTCTTGAACAATATTTATATTCTCTAAAACAGGAATTTCCCTTCACCTGGCAACACTGACAACATACTACTGTAGTTATACCATGGAAGATAGATATAATATATATTTATAGTCTATCATCCTTGCAGTGCTGACCGTCCTATCATCACCTGTGTAGATCTAGGCTGCGGCTGCTAGATTATGCTAGAAATTAATAGAAAAGTTATAGATGAATTATAATCATATGCTATTTCCCACCTAAAAAGATTCGTTTAAAATACAAACTTTTATTCTGACACCTGCCGCTACCAATAGACATACGTTTTTTATATCTCGCCACGAAACAGTGGCAGCAAACATCCACTGAAATATGGCTCTTGTACGGAGTAGAGACTTTATATAGGGTCTCTAGTACGGAGGACCTAAATAGCTGTGCAGAGTGAAGTCAGCGATGAGACTGTTAAAATTATGGTTGTCACTACAAAAATCAAAGACCGGTTCACAGGGAAAATCGTGGCACACATGCAGTTCAACTTCAAATAATGGTACCGAGATTCACATATATATGGGCCTTGAATGGTAAAGTTGAGCAAGTAGAAAATGCAAGAAAAATCTAGCTGTAAATGTCAACATCTTCACCACCACTCAATGTTTAGCCAATTACGTTTCAAATTTCATTGGTTTTGGGTTTCTAGTAATTAATTCATAAAGATACAAGGGCTTATTATAAACAATTCCCAGATGCTGTCTTATACAGCTAGACTTTTGTTGCACTTTCTACTTGCTCAACTGTACATAGTACAGTAGGCTAATGCTGTATCTCCTCACTCTTTTCACAGAAATGGATGGTGAAGTTCTTTATCTATACATTAAGGATACAAAAACAGCAGGCAGCTTAAACTACTTATGAAGAAACGGGATACTTAATTACAGTTAAGTGACTTGATAAATACAAGAGTTAGTCTAAAATAATAGCAACTGGAACACAAAAAACAAAGGCAAAGGGGGGACTCACCAACCATGGCCCAGTCGACACCTCTTCCTACCAACACCACTTCCTCTGCCACCAGTCTAGCTGGCAGGGTGAAGTGGTTCAACTTCTTAAAAGGCTATGGTTTCGTG
Organism: Petrolisthes manimaculis; assembly: GCA_034508575.1. Taxonomy (NCBI): domain Eukaryota; kingdom Metazoa; phylum Arthropoda; class Malacostraca; order Decapoda; family Porcellanidae; genus Petrolisthes; species Petrolisthes manimaculis. The sequence goes on from JAWZYT010000515.1 coordinate 128,619, forward strand.
ACAGCTACTACTTCGTCCTCTGGACACATCACCACCTGTCTGCTGTTGTACCCTACGGCTCATCAGCTGCTCACTTGGCTTCCTCTACCAACGCCGTTGCCTGCCCGTCACTACTACCTGCAGTACACGTATCTGCTCACTGTAGTGCCTACCTGCAACCACCGTACCTGCCCAGCGGCTCAACAACTGCAACCCAGCCTACTCAAATGCTCGCTATCCACACTTACTCCGACTCCCTGGAGTCTAGAGAAGATTGTACAACACAACACACTGTAGACCCAATGAACTCAGTGTAATTTTTTGTGAGTTTGGTGCATCCCCAGGTTGTAACCACTTACAGAGACATTACAAAACTTTCATCCAGTCCCCAAACAAAACCTCATCCAACTTCCTTTAGCTTCACAGGTCCCAGTAAGTTTCAATCCATAATTGTCTTCACTATCTACTGTCGCATCCTCCACAATGTCGGTACTCTGCATGTCATTTCTCCTACAATGATTGCTTTGCCTCAGACTTTATAATAATAATGTCCCTAAATGGATCACAAGTTCTACAACTCCTCATACAACTACTGTACAGTACCTACAGCCATCCAGCCAGTGGCCAGCAATCATCCTTTAAACAGTGGCTCTACTACAGGCTTTCGACTCTTCAGACATTGTGCAGTTGCTACTTATAAGCTCAGCTTCTAGTCCCTACTCGATACCTTATCTCGTCAATCATGTACAGTATTCCTTTAACAGATATATCTGCTACCCATAACCCATGTCGAATGCCACAGGTGGTCTACTAAAATTATTCAACTTTGTGGTTATTTGGCCATATTCTAATTTCCAAGAGGTAGAAAAGCATTGTTTATGCTCACACAGTTCATATACAGTACTTGTCTGAGGTTACAGGAGTGATAGCTTTCCCAACAAGGGTTCACATAGTCCCAAGTTTGGGTACTGGCTCCAGAGAAGCATTACTAATTCTTTTTGCTAGAGGGTGCGAGTGTTTTAGCCTGTCTGTGTAACCCAGCCTAACATAGTTGACAGCTAGGCGTCGTCCATTAGGAATGACAAGGATTTAACTGTCCTCTTCCTATGGAGATTCAAATATAAGGTTTCACTATACTTCCTGTGTCTTCCTCTTCAATCTGATCATTTACTATATTAAAATGTATGGTACTCTAATCAATCTTAGCACAGGATGATGTTCCCATATATTCTGCTCTTGTGCCATAACTTACTACTGTACACCCATCAGTAATGCATTGCCAGATTCACTGATGCAACATTAAAAATACCACATAAGTCCCAAGTCCTCATGTCTTGCCAACCATAATTGTTTGATGGGTGTACAACAACAGATAAATAAAAAATTGTTTCACCCAAAGGGCATAATTAGTTTAAACATCTAAAGTGGAATAAGTTTTCTATTTATAAATTACATATCATACAGTAAATATTTGATATTATCAGAACACTTTACAGCTCTGATGTAGCTTAAAATAATTAATAATCAGAGAAGTATTTTGAAACTTGGTAGAGTGTTGCATTACACTCGTAAATACTGTACTATACAGTATAATTAAATAAATGCATCTACAATAGAATACAATAATTGTTAAAGTCATGTAAAGACCTCAATATATCTGTCAAATAACATGAATGAATCTTTTCAAACTATGCATACTTTTTTGAGAATATATTTCCATTACTTGAATAAAATGTCTCCATTTCATGTGACTTGCTAAATGTAATTCAATAAAAATTAAACATATTGAAAAATAATTGAAAAGTATTTTTTTTACCGACAGTAAACACCGACAGCTGATATTAGAGGGATACTGCTTTTGGCAGAAGCTTGTCAACTATGGCTTACAAGGTATATATCAGCCAGTCTAGCAAGGTCAGGTCTCAACATTGCCAGCAGCAAAAGAAAATCTAACTGTAGTATCTATAATATAATTAACATCCTGCAACTTAATATACGGTAAATACAAGTCAATTGCCACATATTCCATTAGGTCAAAGTAATCTTTTTTCATGTGCCAGGTGGGGCAGAAACAGTCTGGATAAAAATTTCACATGCCTACTATATATTTTGCATTTCCCCTTGATACTATTTTTAAAATGGAAATAAACTTAAACTAAACATGTGTGAAAATACATAGAAAAAAAATTGGGAAAAGTAAAGCAATTTATAATTCTTAAATATGAGATGCAGCATAAAGTCGATGTAAACTCTGGCACAGTGATGGAAAAGCTACAGGTGATGCAAACTAAAAATCCTCTGTGCGCACCTCCACTGCAATTCCTGCAAAGAACTGCTCCATGTTCTCTTCACGCAGTCGCTCCCCAGTCTGGATGACATAACGTGTGGTGTCATCTGCATCAATAAAGTGGACAGCAGGACGAGACATCACCTTAACCACTTTGCCATCACGTATAAGCTGTGTTGTCTGCTCTTCTACTTCCTCTCCTCCATCAGACTCTGTAGCCAATCTCACTGTGTGGACTGCATGTTCTACCTCTTCTTCTTCAGTCACCATTAAACTCTCACCAGCACTAACCAGTGCACTTGGAGAATTGAAAATAATATGTCCCTCAGGATTATCAGTCTCACCATGTGCTGCCAGGTGTGATACACACATAGGTTTACGCATAAAACCCATTCCACACAGCTTACATTCATAAGGCTTTTTGTCTGAATGGATAAACATATGAGCATTGCGATTTTCTCTGGAAGAAAAACTTTTTGCACAAATATGGCATTTGTGTGGTTTGTCTCCTGTATGCTTCCTTAAATGCCTTTTATAATAATGAGGATATACAAAGCTTGCAGTACAAATGGTACACTTGTAGGGCCTTTGGCCTGTGTGAACACTGTTCATGTGATATACTAAAAGCCGCTTTCTGACAAAAGACTTCTGGCACATATTACAGTGATAGTTCTTTTCCTGATAATGAGTTGCCTTTATATGAGTAAGTAAATTACTTCTTTGTCTAAATGTAGAACCACAGATTTCACACTGAAAAGGTTTCTCACCTGTGTGAGTGAGGGCATGTAATTCAAGTGTTTTCTGTGTGGACAGTGCCTTACCACATTGGTCACAGACAAAGTTTCTTCCCCCTTCATGAGATTTGAGGTGTGAATTGAGGTGATAACGAGTGTAGAAAGACTTACCACAAACTCGGCAAATGTGAGGTCGATCTCTATCCACATGAGTCTTAAGATGTGCTTTCAGGCTATGTTTATTAGAGAATGACTTTTCACATTCCTCACAATCATAGTTGGCATCAAAGTTGTCATGTACTTTGATGTGATTCCTGATGGCTGACTTAGTCAGGAACTGCTTGTCACACTGGGAACATCCATACAGTTTCTCCTGCTTTTCTTCCTCTTCCAGCACCGATTCCACCACCTCCAGTACTTGTGCTTCTGCAATACCACTGTCATCCACAATGGGTATAATTGTTGCAGTCACTTCTTCCTCATCTTCATTCATACCAGAGCCAGTTCCTACGGCTTCTATCCTCAATACCTTATGCTGGGTTTCCTGTGGACCTTCTATATCACTCTGGAAAAGAAAAGATTTTAACATAAAAAATTACAATATGTACAGTTGGCACAAAAAGTGGAGGATCGTCTTTCACCTACTATATGAGTAATGAGTGGACATTGAGTGTCAGTTGCTGTCTGGCTGTCAGAGTGATGGTATCTATTACTCTCTTTGCTGACTCCTTCCTACTCTATGCCAGTCCAAATGTAAATACTGAATATACTGCTGAAATGATTGGAGCATAAAATTAAATTAAATGTAACATTCCTGTTTGTTTTGATAGGTCAGACAGAATATTGTTCCCACCTCATCAGATGATATTCAGTAAATCATGAATAGAATTACTCAGGAATACCAACCCTACATATCACTATCCATAGGGGAATTCCAAACTATTTTTGCCGACTGTATATAACAATACAAAGGTAATACAAGTCTACTTAAAGCTTCAATATTCAACATTCTAAATACACCTATCATTGCATAGCAGAACCCAAATACTGCATAGAAATTAAGATTACTGAATTTCATGCCTTGAAAGATGCAATTTTTTTTAAAGTACTTTGAAAAATCATTGAGTCAATTGGAAGTGATGGACTATATAGAGGGTTACCCAAGACTCATTTCAAATCAGCCTCTAAATGCCAGATACAATATTAAATATGCCACAGAGATTACAAATGAAGGAGTTCATATACATTTCACTAACCATAATATCTTCCTTTTTGATGGTTTTGAGGATAGTTGGCATCTTAATGGCCTTGAAGATTGTGTGGTCATCATGAGCTTCACTTTCTTGGGGCGGTTCTTCTGGAGAAGGTGAGCTTTCCATCTCCACCTTCACTATGCTTGTACTGTCTAGTGTTGATCTACCACTACCTCGTCCTCGACCAGTTCGGCTCCCCCTCGGACGACCTGGTCCTCTCCCTCGACCTCGCGGTCTACCTCGTTTTTTAACTGAGAAAAACAAAAGGTAGAGTGATGCTTCAATTATTTTACCAAAGGATAGAACACAACATGATCCATTTACAAACGTTTGTGCTCATGCAAACTTTCACTAGTCAGGCAGTAAATAATTAGACATCCAACAATGCCAGAACCAGTGGTATTTTCAGCTTTCAAATCCCTGGTGGGTTTATGTCACCTTTAATCATGTTATGTATGTGGATGCACCATTGGTAACTGTCCAGAAGTACTGTATGATACTGTGTTGATTCATGGATCTGATAACAAATTGAGTGTTAAGTAGTGGACTACAGTAAGTTAAGTTGTAGGCTACAATTTATAAATGCCAACCTATCAGCTCTACTAATCCATCCAACAGTACTGCAAACATACAGACTGTTGAAGAAATTAAAATATAAGCAAACTTCAACTTACCAACTGACAGAGGGTCTGAATCATGGTAATCATCTAATTCCAAGCCATCAAGTGAGGATCCACTCTGAGTAACTTCAGCCATGGTTCGCTTATACCGGTTTACCACAATCTGAAGTAAATTTTTTTTAAATGATAAAGCATCAATCAACACCAATAAGTAAAAAATTAATAGGTATGGGACTGGTAAGATCATCATCATCAGTCACTGCAAAACTGGATTCCTCCACCAAAAGTAGATTCAGCCAAGAATTCTTATCTGTGCTGGCACAGCATGGATTGGATAAGATATATTTTTCTCTGTATGTCTCAATCTAGGACTGTAGGTTATCAGTAGCTTGTGAATCTCAAAACTCAAAATTAGTCATCTGGCACAATTACTGTCATATACTATGCACGACTAACCATTACAGAAACATGTGCTCATGCAAACACTCAACCTGCTTTTTGTTGTCAAGCTGCTCTTCCAAGGAATCTATTTCATCTATGAGGTTGAAGCACCGTGTACAAACAATGCGGGAGTGAGCAGCTTCCTCCTCCACTTCCAGCCCCAAGATGTTATTCAGTAATGACACCGCCTCCAGGTGACGGTGGGATGTGCGTGTCTGTGGATGGAGGTAAGGGTAGAGCTTAGTATATATATATAGTTAATTACCTACTTTTCATCTACGGTACTATCCTTTTGCTCTTCCTCATCAACATTTTGACTTCTTAGATGATTTGTATTACTTCTTTCCACTTACATTCACCTTCTTTAGCAAACTCCCCTGAAGCATTTCTATTATAAGATATCCTCCTCTTCTTTGCATCCTTTACCTTACTTATCCACCATGTTCTTGTGAACCTAGTACACAACCCCTTCTGCTGCATTTCCAGTCAAGAACCACACAATTTTCTCAACATTCAGTTAACTTTTCAAATACTTGTACAATGCCTACACCTCAAATATCAGTAACTGTGCTCTGTCTAATCTACAAAAATGAGTTAGGTTATTACCATACTGAAACTCACCTCACTTGAGAATAGTGGGACGGTTGACCTAACAGAAGCAGACAGCTTGCCATTACAGATAAGACAGTGTCGTTTCACACAGTGTGTCTGAAAATATATTATAGTAATCTCAGCATATAGTTTTCAAGAAGAACAATACCCAATGGCTGAATATTGTCCATAAAAAAAATTAGAGTACCGGTACAAGCTGATTTTAATCCTACAAAAGTGCATATGATCCTTGGCAGAAACTCATTAACAGTTAGTATGGTACTGTAAGACCTGTGATTATGAAATTAATTCTTGAACACCATCACAGCAAAATAGAGAATATGTGAAATTCTATTAAACTAGACACTACCATGAAAAGATGAGACTGCATATAATGTTATTTTTATTACATGCAAATGTACATTCTCACACATTTAAATCACCTTAACAATTTTGATGTGCTGATGGTCTTGACTGGAAGGAAACTGGACATATATTCTACGTTGTGGTCCAGCTGTGTCCTTACGTATGTCGTCACGCACCACTTTTGACCATTTTTTCTTCTCATAATTGGTGTTGCTGTCAATCTGTATAATTAAAAGAGTATAGGTAAAGATGAGACAAAAAAAAAAATACTTATATACTATTAGGGGCAGAAATTGTGTAAGGTAACACAAAAACCTTAAGGGACATGTAAAGGAAAAGGTAACAAGAGATCCGAGACAAGAGATGGTAATATCAGGGACAGAAAACTTTATAGTTCACTCCTTTTCAGCCAAAGTATGTCATGTTTCATTTATACTTTCCACTCCTATCATCCTATGTCTCACCAACTACAGTAGTAAGTGGGAAGACTTTAGCTTCAAAAATCAATGCATCATTTCATGACCAATTAAATTTATGAAGGAAAAAAAAATGGAGATCAACTTACTTTATAATTTGGAAACTTGATGACTTCTTTCAGTATTATTCTTGCCGGGCAACTTCCCTTTCGAGCAAGAGGCTCTACTCCTTCTTTCTGTAATAGAAAAAAATCTTGTACCTGCCTCATCACACAACCACATATTGGTTTTCTCTTATAGCTGTATTATTTGTTAATTTTATCCTTATTCATAACACTTCCTATTCCTTTTAACCCTCAATAACCTAATATCCACAATCACAGCTTTGGGCTAATTTACTGATGATCATTCAAAACATATTAAACACATATGCACACACACCAAGAACAGCCGGGGCCGATTGTGCTGTATTGTCTATTACTATAGCCTTTATAAAATATACGGAGCTGTGAGGCATTGGCCACTCCCGAGATTTACCTGGCTGCTATGTTGCCAGATCTCGTCTGGATAATTATGGGATTAGATATTCATTAAAAATGACAGCCAGCCCTCACCAACCCACCACCTGTTCTTTCTCTCTCTCTCTCATCTGTTGCCTATATTATAGCTCTAAGTACACTCACTCTATGTGCACTGAAAACGTCTGAAAAATTCGCTGCCAAGTGTTGTGATACATATATGTAGTATCATTGTTAATATGAGAAGTAAATGATACTTTCATACATCTACACGGCCCTGTTTTAAATATATACGCAGTAATTTAGATTAATTTAGCATTAGCAGATAGCTATGAAAGTGAAGTATATTGGTCTGATTTGGCACCATTGTGGGAGGGAGAAATCTCCTAACAGCCAATGTCAGAGCACTCAGTATATTTCAAAAAGATTATAGTAGGTAAATGGATTTCAATATGTTAAGCCATAAATTGACTCTTTACATCTATGTCACTAAAGACCACTTTAGTGACCCAAACTTTGTGTAACTTCTTATGTTATATCATCACCTTCCTCGAATTTAAATGTCACAGTTGAGCTTCTACAACACAGAAATGTCTAATATACATTATAACCTGTATAATACTGCATAAAAGGTCCACCTGGATTGTTCCCACATTTTATACATTTTCATGCATATTTTTACTTGTTCTATTGATTGTTGCCCATATTTAGAGGAGATAACTTTTTTTACCCTTACTTAACCAAACCAAGACCAAGGCAGACTACCGGGACCTAATCTGGGCAGACTGGCCTATACGAGGCAGCTCCTGTACCCCCCCCCCCCCGATTTATACCTACCATCTACCACTGTCGTCCATAACCTGGGCAAAACTACCGGGACCTAACATAGGCAGACTACTGGGACTGTACAATGTTTACAATGGCAGGAAAACACTGGATTTAGGCTCTGGAGAGCTGAAATTTTCGAAATGCTATTATATAAAAAATAAGCGCAACCTCCTCTTAAATTCATTACACACATGGACCTTTTATGCAGATAAACCTAACCTGCTACCATAATGCCTAAGAGGACAGAAAAAATGACTGAGTAGTAATTGTAGCTTGCACACAAACAACCTAGCACTTCACCCATGCCATCAGCCCCGGATATTTCATTTTTCATACGCCTGAGTGGTGAATGACACTACTCTCAAGTTCATTCTTTCTAATTGATTTCAATAGCATGTGAATGCCTACCTTGAAGCTTTCTTTCCCTACCTATTTGTGTTATGGAGTAAGCAAAATAATCAAAATTAAATGTAGCGCCATTTTGGGCATAAATAAATATCAGAAATTTGTTTGGGTCTTTTACTGACCTTTCTCCACTCTGCATATTTGCTGTTCTTAACTGGATTGCGGACACCATGCTGGCAGCCAAGATATTTTGATCCCAGCACAATGAAAGGCACACCATCAAAACCCAGTCGCTCACCATGATACTTATCTACCTCTTCCCACTGAATCCGGCAGTCATCTTTACTCCAATCTGAAATGTGAACACAGTACAGTACAAACTAGCCATTGGGATTTGAACAATTGATTAGAGCTGACAGGTCAGAAATAGCCATAAATATACCTCAATGTCTTCTTACCATCTCTTTTTTCAGAATGGCAGTAAATACTTACTTGTTAGTGGATATTCTATGCCCTGTTCCACCAGCAGATGGTGTTCTGCAGGGCCTCTCTCAATAGTATTAAACACTATAATCACTTGTAATACTCATGTCATCCGTGTCGTAACACTCAGTGGATCAGATGTGTTTTCAGAGTTTTCTTAAAAGTTGTGCAATTTTCACTACTCAGGACATTTAATGGCAATTCATTAAAGAGCCTTGGTGCACACCTTTCAAACAATATGAAACACATTGTCAGATTACTCCTTGGCTCATTTAACCAGTATTGTTCGACATTATGCCTAAGTTCCATTGAGGAATTTACTTAAAAACCTCTTTAAAAGATTCGTTAAATACTCCGGTTTTCCAAATTTCAATGTTTGAAATGTTAGAAGACATATCTTGTACACAATCCTCAATTCTATTGGTAGCCAATGAGTGCTGGAGTTATCCTCTCACGAGATGGAAGACCTTTAATTAATCTTGCTGCTCTGTTCATTACATTTTGCAATTTCTTAACCAATAGGGAATTGAAATAATCCAGTTTGCTAATGACGTAGTTATGAAGAAGCATCTTCACGGTGATTAGAATTAATTCTACTTCCATTTGGGGGAGAAGAAAATCTTGGAATGTAAGGATTTTATTTATTTATATTTATGAATTGATTATATGTAATGCACACTCATTGCTACTTCGTTAAGTTAGAACTGAAGGAAGCCAAAGTTAGTCAAAGAATATGGTTCTCAGAATTTATTAGCATATACAAAGTTAAATTTTAATATTAGTGTGGGTTGTGGTAATCAATAGCTCCTGGGAATAAGTTTAGGGGTGGAATGTAAGAATGTTCGCAGTTATTGTATTTCCATGGAGCTTTCGTACCACACCATTGTATACACCACGAATGTTCTTGAATACGTCCAAACCGAGTTCGGAATTTATTGAAAGAATTACAGTTTTGCAGCAGTGTTGCCAGATCCGGCTGGGTCCCAGTATTTTGCCCCAGTCATTAATTGTACTTTATAACAATTATTTCCTGGTAGTCTGCCCAGGTTAGGTCCCGGTAGTCTGATGCGGTCTAGGTTAGATTAGGCCAGGTCAGGCTAATTTCAAAATGCCCTATTTTGGAAATGGGGCATTTGCAGAGGAAATGCCATAGAAGAATAGTCTTATAATGGTCTAAATTAGTGGGTAATGAAGGTAGAAAAACCGTATGCAATAACTGTAATTCATAGAATATTAACTACCCTGAGTTCTCCTAAAAGCAGTGTTCCCAAACCCATTATCATCATACTCAAACCAGTACCACACCATCGTATTCACCATGGGGTTCTTGCATACAGCCCAATGAAGTTCTCCTAAAAGCAGTGTTCCCAAACCCATCATCATATTCCACACAAACCTTCTATAACATTCCTTCATTACACTTAATAAATATTTCCCAAAGTTACGTCAACACACACACAAACATAAAATTTCTTTTACCATGTCTTATGTGAATACCTCTCTACTGATAAGTAAAATAATAATAATAATAATAATAATAATAACTAAACTAAAGCAATTATTAGTAAACAAACAACAGGATATTTATGGTAGGTACAATATTAACTAAACTACAGTAATTACTAGTAAAAAAAAAACCAGGTTATTTATGGTAGGTAAAATAATATAAACTAAACTACAGCAAAAATTATTAGTAAACAAACAACAGGATATGATACAAAGTTATTATCCTATAGGCCAGGGCCTCCTTACTTGTTGAACCGAAGTTTTGATCTGATTTAAGGAATCCATAGACGGTATCTGTGTCTTCTTCATGTTGGATCACTTTGTCTGTGGCTTCATCTAACGTCAGACAATATCCAAGTTCAGGTTTTATATCCATTGATTCCATTTCCATACCCTCAGAATCAGACTCAGTGGTGGTGTTGGTGGCCATCTTGCCTTGGTAACAGCGGCGCGTCCAGTGTTGCCAAATTTGCCACTAGAGGATGTTGCCAGCACATGGCAGGTCTCCTCTGACGAAATTTCCCTAACTTCACTGATAGAGTTTCTCGGTTTCCCTTTATTTTGCCTCAATAATTCTCTATTTACTCGTGAATATTGACGGTCTTTCTTTTTGGTATTTGATCTGGTTGGGATGTCCCTGTTTACTTTAGAACAATCCTTATATAATTTTCCTGTGTGGCATTCAAAATTCCCTATATCTGAAAATTTCCCCTGCACCTGGCAACACTGCAGTGGCGTCACTCTCCGGCTATGGCGGCTAATTCTTTTATATTATGAAAATATTTACATTTTATATTTCCAGTATAAGAGAAAATTTGGAAAAAATATACTCAATAAAAACTGTTTCTGCAATAACATTTAATACGATATATATTTAATCATCAGTTACATTATTCAATGTATTTCGGAGAAACTTTTCTTTTCAACGGGCTTCTCAAGATTTAAAATGTCCATTTCCTCAATTTCTTTTCTTGTAAACTGAAAAGTTTAATATCACTTTCTTAAATCTTTCTGTGTTCGAAATGTTGCATAATAGATTACTATAATATTTTCTGCATTCTCTTAGCATGGATTTTTTGTTGACCTTTTGTATCTAACCGAATACTTATTACAAGTTGGTAAGTATTTAATCTATTGTACAGTACTTCTTCAATTATAATACATCTAGTATTTACTCTGTGAAAGTCCTCGTCTGTACCCTATAACTTGCCCTGTACACAGACCATTTGTCCATACTGAGTCACTGACTACAGCTGAGCATCCTCTCCAGCCACTACTACACACAACACCAACCACCACCAACACAATAACAAATACACCCATTTGAAATTGGCGCCGGCGGGACAATCATTTTGGCAATGTCAAATATTTATTACTATCTTACAAAAATAATATACTGTATATTTTCCCTTAATGAAAATTCGTATTGTTCGATCTCGATCACTGCTACGTGGAATCAAATTTTTTTTTGTAGGTAATTTTTGTAGGTCCCCTGCACACACGGGCCACTTTTCAGTGGATACTGGATAATAGTGGCTGCCAGCGGCCAGCCTGCCACTGTTTGGTGGTGGGATGCTTAGATCAGCTCGCATACTGGCCACTTTTCGTAGAAACCACAAGCAGTTCCACCCCACTGGTTCCATCATGGATGTCAGTGAGTACTGTAGTGCATGGTGATATATAACCACCATGTGTAGTGTGTGTCATCGTATGGCTCCTCAAAAAGACTGGATTTCATACAGTCTGTCGAGCGTTTCTCCACTTCAAATATCAATATATTATATTACAAATATACCTCGGCAATTGCGGGATCAATTCGTGACACACCCCACGGTCCCCACCCATCATGTCACGGTAGCTGCTCCCCATTGATGACTGTTGGTAATGTCGTTAATTTGGTAGCCTACCTAGCACAAGGACTACTTGTTGGTGGCAGTGGCAGCTGATATTAAGACCATGTTGCAGGCCACCAGAATAATTCTCTTCTCCACGTTAATGTTGTGAGTGTACCCAGCTGGTTGTATTTGCTGGTGAAGAGCCTTTCCTTTCCAAACATCACCATTCACTAGACACCAAATTCTAGAGGGGTATTGCTTGTAATGATGTGGGCAATACTTTAAGGGTTTGGGCGCCCCTTCGGCCCCAGCCATCCCTTTCAGTTCCTCAACTCTCCATTTTTTCTTTTTTGTTTCCTTCCTGCTTGCTGTCTCACCTCTTTATCACCTTCACCTCTCTGTTGCAGCGCCTTATATCAGTCGATCATTGTGCAATAAGCCCAGCGAGTGTACTGTTATAATCATCTGAGCACAGCTAAGCTGCAAATGCCTGCAATATTTAAATACCGGCCAACGGTCTAATTGATATCTCGGGTGTCGTCTGTGACAACAAAAACTCACATAGGGCCTAATATTCAAAGGTGGTCCAAAACTGGTCGCAAGTTGTACGTCTGTTCAATTATATTTTTCTGGTCACGTGGGATCGAGATTTCTTACCAATATGAAATTTATAATATATGGCATTGCGAATTACAGTTTTCGTCTGTTTTTACGACGCGTCTTCATCCTGCAATGCTATGCATCGCTTCACGAAATTCTACCATGATAGATAATCAATTACCATATAACTAGTTGTGGTGTCAACCACGCACGTTTTTAGTGTTGTCAATCATGTGTCACATTAATATTAATTCGATCATTAAATTAGATAATCAGATGTGGTAAAGCTTATCTCGCTTGTACCAGGGTGGATAGATTGACGATTAATTAAGTGATCGAGTTCTTGAATTTTCACCTCATATTGATTTGTCTGATGGTTTATGACGTCATGCAGTCATCAAGACGACAGTATGGCTGATAATAATAATGTCATTGCATACGCAGAAGGAAGGAAAATAAAAACCAGTTAGGTCATCAAAGCGTGCAGACGGCACGTTTGGAACTTTGGACGAGCACACACATCTCTCCCAGCACGCCACTGTCAACGTGACCACACACCTTCCCTACGTCTGGGCTAAAATTTTAAATAAACAGGGTGATCAGAATGCTCAATAAAGTGTCTCGTTGCCTAATGCATCCGACTGTATCCTTACAATTAATTGATATAATACGGATCAATATAATAATTGTAGCGAAATTGTTTCTAATTAGTCGGGGTTGATGATGCTTTGTACGTAGTCATCAAAGCTTAGACAGATGGTTGAGTGAGTATTTATATTTTATTAATTACACAGTAAAAGGTTCATGTATCAGTTTACAGTATATGTATATGTCTATAGCAAGTTCAACATGTTATTATTAAATTTTTACGTTCCGAGTTAATTGTTCCTCACCATAATAGAAGGTGTGATGTCATGTGTAACAGGAGGGAGGCAACGTGAGAGGCAGCTAGGGTCTACCCGGGCCTCACCCACGTTTACTTCTCCTTACATCAACATTTCACCTGGTAATTGTGCTATTTGAATATGTATGTCTGTTATCGTATAGTATAAAATTAATATAGTGCAAATACATATAGACAATCAAACTTTGATATGTAATAAGACTTGATTGAAATACAGCAGGGCTTGAAAATGTTGAGTGGTGTTTTATGTTGGTGTGTCACGTGTAATCCCATGCTTACAGACTCAAAGTGCCACTACCCTCCATGACCCTACCTTAACACCCATCACACTATACCAACTATTACACTTAATTAAACCTATCACACAAACCCTACTTGTTGCAAGACATGTTTGTTTTATATGTGAACTTATCATTATGTGTAAAAAGAGTTACAAAAAGTATATGTTTAAGATACATCGAGCGGAGTTGGAAGGCGTGGCGCATGCTCAGTGAAGACTAGAGTGAGCACACCAAGGCCACGTGAGGTACAACGTCATCCCACAAGCCACGTGACTGGTGGTGTGCTTACAGACTCATCTCACAACATCGCTGCAGCCAATACAGGATAGTTACGATTTCTAGTTCTGCGGTCGTTGGTGATGTTATTGAGTGAATAATATTATATTATGATTAATTACTGTGTTTATAGTGAAGGAGCGTGCTAGTGTAAGTGTAGTCTGTGACAAAATATGTACCTTGTACTCCTGGTGGACACCTTACGATAAAATGGATATCTACGAGGACGGAAGCACGGTTGGTCAGTGTTTCAAACTGGAAAGGTAAGTGTTAACTATATATAATTACTATTGTATCTTCGTAAAGTAAGGAAAATATATAGCCTATGTTAGACGTCAGCCATTGGATATCTCCCTCTTGAAGAAATACTAAATATAGTACATAGTTGAATCTGCATTCGCTTGACAGTCGTAGGGTAAGAAGTGATCTGACCGGTGTTTATTTGGATGAAAGGGTGATTTAACACTGGAGACTTAAGTAAGCAAAATCTTAAAAGAGTTGGTACCAAGGCCAAGCAGGAGCACGATCAAACTGAATCAAACTTGAGAAATTCCGTTTGAATTAAAATGTTTACACTAATAAATTATTGCTATATGGCTGCATTTACATATTAGGCTACCATTTCTCATGCCAATTGCGCATGACGGAAGTCTCTGAAGGCAATTAAACTGAACATATTACACATGTCATACAGTAACCTTGATCCCCTGTTTCATACCCACTATACGTGACGATAGGATATCGAAGTACACAACTGTAGTGGAATGAATGATTCTTCCACCTGTTGGAGTCGTAACCTTTCCTTGGATTAATTGATGTTGGTTAAATATGTATGGACATGCAAATGGATAGGTAAGTAACAGTTGTCATGACCATAGGCGGATTGATTCTGCAATTATTATATCCTTAGTTAATCAGCTTGTCAATGCGCAAAGAGCAATATAAGTTTGGTTGCTGACATAAGGTTAGGCTTATACATAGCTGTAGTAACTGACAGGCATTTTACGGCTTCGTAAGCCACACATCCGATTCTATTTCTGGCTTGGGGATTGACAGTTTTCCAAAGCTCCTGTCCCTGTTCACCTCGCAGCATGTAGGAAGCACTCGGTCATAGAATGCCAAGGGAAGAAACTACAAATTCCTATTATACGTTAATACTGTACCGTAGGCCACGGTAACACATACTGTATAATCTTCCTCATACATGTCCTCGCCTGACTATTCTCGGATTAGTCAGGGTAGATAAGATTTCTTGGCTGTATCTTTCCTTTTTTACCTTTGAAGATTAAGCTAATGTTTGCCCGAATGATTTGCGTGAGAAAACTAAGGATTTTTTTAGTCGATAGGTTACTTGGGATATATTTCTCCCTGGATAATGTTTGAAACTCAATAAGGTGGTGGGTATAGGCATATAATTATATTAGTGAGAAAATATAAGTTATAGCCCTTGAGCTTCAAGTAGTCCGTTCTGTGTGTGGCAGACGTCCCTTGCCTTAATGTACAGTCCCCGACAATAGCGACGCCCCTCTCCTTGACCCATACGAAAACCCGCAGCCACTGATTCAGTGTGGGGAAAAGACTAACACCCGTAGTTTTAAAACATTTGAGGGCCCTTACTGGAGCTCTATGAATTCTCCAAACTACTCCAGGCAACAGATTCCCTATTCGAAACACTGAAGCGTTTTGTGGCCTGGATTATTTGGAGGATTCATAGAGCTCCAGTAAGGGCCCTCAATTTTTTTTAAACTACGGGTGTAAGACAGTGGGTGAGAGGAGGCAGAGTTGGTTTAAATTAATTATATTAAAAGGAACACAGTACGGAAACAAAAGGTTATGCTTTTGGTTCAGTGTACCTCAAGGTGAGGGACATCGTTATTGTCGGGGTCTGTACACTGAACAAAAAACACAAGCTTTTATTTCCATACTATGATCATATTAATATAATTAATTAAAAACAAACTTTGCCTCCTCTCACCCACTGTCTTACTCCTTCCCCCACACTGAAGCAGTGGCTGTGGGTTTCGTATTGGTCAAGGAAAGGGGCGTCGCTATTGTCGCGGACTGTACATGCCTATCTCTCTCTCTCATTTATGTACCGTACTATATATATATATATATATATACAGTAGTAAAGGAAGCTGTACTCCTGATAGTGACGTGTATAAAATAGGTGTCGTCATCTAGTGGTGTAGAAAAAAAGCTACGTTACCAACATCACCACAAAGCACCACTGTCTCATCTAGTGCAACACCCAATAATCTCGGGGCCTCGCAAGAGTCACGGGCTACTGACACCCTACAGGTCCGAAGTTAAGGGGGGAAAAGTACAATGAGTTTTACGTTTTAGGATTATAATAACGATTTGACTGAATATTATGACACCTAACAGCACAGAGCTGTTTCCCCATGATGCCACGTCGAGGCGATACTAGGTCACTGACGCATTTCCTGCTTAACCACCACCGGATAATTGGCGATCAAATTGGCAACGTCGTACTCGGGAATTCCAACTTCTGTCCCACCCAGAACGGACTATAGTAATGTGCGTCCTAACATGTATTTAACTTGCTGGCACTCGGTTGAGGTATTTTTTATATGATTATTATCCAAAAGGATAGATTGATAGGTATAGCAAGTTAATATCTCATTAAATAGTAATCAACCACCAAGGTGAGGTTAATTGGTGAAAATAGTACCGTAGCAATTATATTCTTCACCCGTAATATGCCAGTTGGATGTGTGTAACCTCACTCTATTTATAATAATAATAATAATAATAAAATGATAATGTTAGGTATGTACGGTACCTAACTGTTATATATATCACTGGTATCTTTAAATGAGTTATAATACAGTATACAAGAGTAGGCATAGGCTAGTTACTATATAGGCTACAGTAGCTTCTCTACCGGGGTGTAAGGAGGAAGTGGTGGGGTAGCCTAGTAGCCTACAAGAGGTAGTCTGAACCCTAATAAAAAATCAGGAAGTTAGCGTAAGGAAGTCAGGTAAAAATTGCTGTATTAATCTGACAATACAACCTCCTTGGTAATTCATTATGTTTATATGGTGGTCTGAAAGTAAAATATAACCGTCAGGCTGTATGTTACCTATAGGGTGTTCGGGTAGTATCTTAATTGAGTAGGTTACTATGGCACCTTTACACTTTATTCTACACATGGTTCTTTGGTTGTTGCTTTCTTTCGTAGTGTTTCATTTCGGGGGTAGTAGTAGGCTACAGCGTTGGTGGCAAATGTAAAGCAACTGATTCCTCTAAAACTATTTCAAGCAACAGGCCAACAGTATTATTGTTCATCTGTTTGTTACCCAGTATACATTTTTGAAGGATTGGTTTTGTTGAGGCTATGCATGGGTCACGTGGTTACATGTGTGTTATGTAAAATTCATTCAGCTACAGTCGCCACCGCGCTGCTCCCTCATCCCTTCCAGCCCACGTCCCTGTCCCCCTCCACCCTTTCTAATGTACGTACCAAAAGACTAGGCAAAAGTATACTCCCTACTCCTTTAAATAGAACGGCACAGGATTATTTATTTGAGTACATAATGGTAGGGCGAATACAAGATACTCCACTGGAAAGGTACAAAAAATATAATAAAAATAAAAATCTGGGGTGGACGTCAAACAACAACACCATGTAGCGGTGTTGGTGGTGATGCGGCAGCTCACGTGGTTGGCCATGTGTGTGTGCGTGTGTGTGTGTACAAACTAGTGGCCTAGTCCCTCCATATCTCCTCACCCATATGACTATCCCCCTACCCCTGCCCTTCCCTACTACAACCCTAACGTCCCTATCTCGTTCCCTACCCCTGCCTGCCCAAACCCTACCGTCCCTACCTCGTTGACTGTTCTCCCTTTTCTCCTTCGCCAGTAGAGTCGAGGTTAAGCGAACCGATCGAGACAACAGAAGTTACGTAATAATTTTTAGGGTACTCGCTTTTTCTTCCCCTAAGCCCAACCCCTTCCTTACCATTTCAGTTGTAGTGCTACCGTTAGAAATTAAAATTGTCGTCATATTCTTTCTAAAGAGTTTATTAATAATTTTAGCCTACTGGAACCTGTATGATTTATGAAAGATGGCCCATTATATTTTGAAATTGTGCTTCCTGTAATTTACTTTACACTGGTAAGTAATTGAAAGTAATTGCCTTTTTCAATGTATTACGTTACTCATAGATCCATTATTTGTCAAAGTTTGCTCGTGAAAGACTAAGGAGAGTAACTTATATTGTCTCACGTGTCAAGAGTTACCGATACCTTACAAGTAATGTTTCCATATTACTATAAATAGTTACCGTATGTTCTAATGAATCTTTCTCTAGATACCATCGTCTAACTCAACAGAACTCAACATTTTCAGTAATGAGATCGATGCTCTACTTCAGTTAGGAATCAATAGGTACCGTCAGACAATAATTATATTTTTATAACGGGAAAACCCGCGCCCCAAAATACGTATAAAAACTAATCTACTTCAGCAAATTGGCGCCTATTAAATGATGCAGTATACATACTTATATTAACGTTGCATGATTTTTCTGCTTGTCGTGTCCCATTAGGTTATAAAACTGTATGATTCACCTCCGTAGATTTTTGTGCCAACACTTCTGTATGTAGGGATATCGTCGAGTAAGCAGACAATGACTAAAGTTTGCTATCGTTACCACCTCCCTCCCACATAGCCTACTCCGCCCCCTCCCTCGTCACACCACTTAGCCTACCCCCTATACATTCGGCCTCACTATCTACAGCCTCTACAATTAGTCATGTATGCAAGGTCATCTTACGTAAGGTATGTGGTGCTCTCTCTCTCTCTCTCTCTCTCAGCACTTGTTAATATAGTCATGTCGCTTTGTGAGTTAGTGAAAGCCATTTTATTTTAAGTTGTTCTGAAATTACTGGCCAATTTTATGGAGATTATTTTCGTGTGCCTAAGTTTTATTTCAAGTAGGCTATAAATGACCAAAGCCAAGAATGTGTTTCATAACTTGGGTGAACCAAGGTTAGGGTATGATAATCGTAGGCCTAATATATGTCAAGGTTAAATGTTATTAGTCAAAGGCGAACATTACTAAAACGAACTTGATACAAAACTCGTGTCTCGGTGTGAATTTTTTTAATATGAAATTTTTAATTCCTAAAAAAAAAAATTGTTTCTCGGTATGACTTTTTATAAACCCTACTTGATATATAGCGCTATCATACGTGTTGTGTTGTTAGTTGTTAAATGAAATAAATCTTTCCAATTGTTCGTGTCCCTCAATACAGTGCAGCTAAAAAGGTCAAATGTGTAAAAAAAATAAATGCCTAACTTTCACCCCACTTCTGACTCAATATGCTATTATTGGAGAAAAATGCAATTTTTGCCTTAATGACCATCGTTGTCGAAAAATATATAATCAACAATCTTGTAGAGAAGTCATCGCAGGGTCAATTCCTTGTCTTCAGTAGTGTGTGTGTGTGTTGTGTTGTCACGTGGCCACCCATGCTCCTCACGCCAGTCTTGGTTCGGGTGGAAGATTTTGTTGTAGGGTAATCCGGTCTCTTTTCAGTGGTCTGGGTTCGATGCTGGTCACTGTTTACAAGTACATTGGGTTGGGTAGTATTCTTCTGAGGCTGTAATGCTTGTGGGATACATAGTATAATATACAGTAGGCTAGGGTCTGTATCTGTAGAATAGGCTGCACTATTTCTATTTGTTCTATTGGTGTAAGAGAAGGGAACTGAGTGCCAGACGTATGAGTAGGCTAATCACCGTGTGTTGATGCTTCATTTATTACAAACTTGTATGGTACTGTAGTGGGATATAATTGTTTACAGAACTTGTTGAATCTTCTATACAATAATAATATGGCTTAATTCTAGTATTTTTGACACTACTGTAAAAACAATGAAGCTCAAAAGTTTTGGCCTTTCTATGTTCCGGTAATGAAAAATATGTTTGGAAAGAACGTAGGTCTGAAATGCCACAAGACTTTTTATTTTATCCACGGATATAGCATATATGGAAATAATATTTAGTAATAATATAAAGAATTACAGTACTTTCGGTGTTTGGTGTCTGAGTACTCTTCGAAAGTTATGTTTTAAAGCAGCACAATGATGGGCCACGAAAAAGGGAAAAGTTATATATACAGTACCGTAGGTAAAACTAGGAAATTATGGGCAATGCAATTAATAATAAGAACCTATTAGACCAATAGCGGTGAGGGAGAAAGTCATCTGCCAAAGAAGACAAACTTATGAATGCAAGTTGGCTAAGGATGTTTGTTATTACTCATTCATGTGTGTGTGTGTGTGTGTGTGTGTGTGTGTGTGAGTGTGTTGAATTATGTTACCACTGGGATGTTGGCGTTGGACTGGCTGATCCTGCCAAAAAAAAAAAAAAAATCGTAATAGGTCTACATATGTCCATCCATGACGAGGGAAGTAATATGTTGTTGGTAAATCTGGAGCAACTGATTCCCCCAAACTATTCCTAGCAACAGGTCACCACCATTACCTTTGTTTATCTGATCTTGTTTCCTGGCGTACTTTCGAGGAATCAAGGTGCTTTATTATAACAAAGTGTACGCATTCTTCACTTAATTTAATCTCCTGCTGGGGTTTAGGGTAAGCAAGTTCTCAGTGTACCATCCCGAATCCCTACAAGGTACCGTACCGTATTATTTACAGGGAAATGCTAATGCTCTCTGGTAACCCCGGTGAGATATGCATACTGTATACTACGTAATTATTATTGCAGTTTACGAATGCATTGCTGTATATATTTATAGTAGGCTATGTAGGCTTTTTCATAGTATGATGATACAGGATGATTGTGGATAAAATTACATAATTTACACATCCTGCATACACTACACTACATAATTATTACTATGGTACATAATATACTGCTGTACATATTTATGGTATGTATTCTATGTATAATGGTGCAGGATGGTTGTGGATAAAGTTACATAATTTTAGAAAGCAATGGTTGTAGTGGTCGGTACACAGAGGTCAACGACAGTTCTCTAGGTCGGGGTTCGTATATCTCTAACAATCTGCACATGCCACAGTAAGAAGGTGTCACACGGCGATATTTTACTCCGTACTGTGACCAATCTAATGCTTCCTTCGTTCTCCAACACGTTTTAAGAGATGTAAATGACACGGGCTTATTTTCCTCCGTCCTGTGATCAATTAAAAAAAAACAATTATCAAAGACAAATACAAATTACGTGGTCAAATTTAGTAAAAACATTTGATAAAGGGTTAACCATACTCAGTTTAGGCAAGCATGGATGTTACTATGGTGCTTGGGTCTCTCATTATGTTTTAATCTTTGTATGAAATCATCGGACAAGACAACGACACGAGTCTTGTCTTTGATCATACACTCAAGGTCTATGTATAATATATGTGTGTATGTATAAACCTTGAGTCTATGTATATGTGTGTATGTATAGACCTTGAGTAATCCGGAGCAGCTGTAACAGTTAATTTATTACAATATATATATATATATATATATATATATATATATATATATATATATATATATATATATATATATATATATATATATATATATATATTATGTAATGCCAGAAGTTATAACTTCGCTAGGTTCGGTACCGTACTAAATTTTGCTTCTACTGTAACTCCCATGTGACTTAAACACACACACACACACACACACACACACACACACACACACACACACACACACACTACTTCTACTACTACTACTACTTAACATAAAAGAAATCCGTTGAAAACATGTAACAGATATACGGAAAGGGTAGATAGAGTACACACACGTCTTTGTATGAGAATTTTGGACGTGATAATTTTTAAAACGTAAACATTGAACTTTCTCTTAGCGGTGAGTTTATTATTATCACAGTGTCGGCTCGGTACCGTTCAATGGCTGTTGTTCATACGAGGCTATTTTCAACACGATTTTAAACACGCGCGTTCAAAAAATCGCCTTGTGTGAACAGGGCCTAATACACTTTTGGTACACAATTTTGAGTTCTTCGATTACTCCAAAGTGCCTAGGCTATGTCAGGATATATTATTATACAGTACCAGATTAAAGGGAAACTTTTGTGTTGGTAAATCTGGAGCAACTGAATCTTCCAAACTATTCCAAGCAACAGAACACCATTATTATTATTATTTTTATTCATTTGGTCCTGTTTCCTGGCATACTTTGGAGGAATCAAGACACTCCAATGTAACAAAAAGTGAATTATTACCCCCCTTAACAAAACTAACGGTGTCCTGTTGTTGCTGGGAATAGTTTGGAGGATTCAGTTGCTCCAGTTTTACCACCACCACTGTCACTGTACTACCATACTGTACAGTCGGCGTCAGAAATTCGTACACAGAGCATTAGGCCTAGTTAAAAGGCGTTTTCATTCTGTACATTGCTGTAAGGATAATTCTGCTGACTGATTCAAATAGTAGCCAAATAACATAACCAGAAAATGTTGTTGGTGTTAGTAATTTAATGTACCATACCGTACTCATTTTGTTTTCTAGTTGTTACGAACCCTTGATGTGACAGTACGTGGTGTATACAGATTACCGAGGCGGACTGTACCTTCTTACCCCCTCAAGGGTCGTCAACCTGTGTCTCTTCCTTCTCTGAGAGACTTAACGTGCCTCGAGGAAGGTCCGTAACAGGATGACGTCTGCATTTCGCTTGACACCTTATATATGCAGTTTTTTTCCTGGTTAGAGGGAATTATTCCTTCCTGACTTCCAATGGTCAGGAAGTACAGCAGCAACAACGTACCGTACTTTAGAGATGAAATCTATTCTCAAACATTACTATTCGTTCATTTATAGGTCGTCAACAATAACAACAACAAATTCCTCTCTATATGAAATACCAATAATATATATACTAAAATATTAAGGTACTATACTATCCTAATTGTTCATTATTATATCAAACAACAACTTACTGTCTAAATGAATTACCTATACTGTACTAAAATATTTCCGTACTACTCGTTCATTAATATGTCAACAATAACAACAACTAGCTGTCTAGATGAATTACCTATACTATACTAATATATTACTGTCCTGCTCGTTCATTTAATACTGTATATCAAACAACAACAACTGACTCTCTTGATGAAATACCTACACTACACTACATTAAAATATTACTGCTTGTTCATTAATATGTCAACAACAACGACATAAAAAAACAACTTATACTCTCTAGATAAATTATTTATACTACATTAAGGACCCTGTGATCGATTATAAGACCCATTGATGGCTTCTGATTCCTCCTCACTAGGCCACGCAACAAACTACTTCAATTTTTGGTTGGGTTTCGTGGCAATGTTTGAAGGACTCACTAACCTTCAACAATTTCCTGACTACAACACGGGATTCCTTTTGTTGACGTCATCGCTTCCTCCTTGTTGATTGGCAACATTGTATGGGGGTAGTAATAAGTGTATAGGGTGTTCCCAAAGTCTTGTCACCCCTACAAATGGCTCGTCCTAATGCATGTATATGTTAATGGGGTGACAAGACTATCTGACCACCTTACAGTTTGACTCATTGGAGTTCCTCGATTCCTCCAAAGTATGCAAGGAAACAAGACCAAAAACAAAATATTAATAATAATAATGGTAGCTTGTTGACTGGAAAAATAGTTTAGAGGAATCAATCAATCAATACACTGTAGCCTCCTTGCCCTCTAACGCCTTCAGCAGCAAACTCTCTGACGTAGTATATCATTCACGTGTCAGTTAATTAAGTGTGACAGCCACCCAGTCGTCCAAACCAAGTAGGCTATGAAGTGAAATATATGTCCTGAGATTTAATAACGTAAGTAGTGTGTGTGTGTTCGTCAGTGAAGTGTGTGTGTGTGTGTGTGTTCGTCAGTGAATCGTGTGTGTGTGTGTGTGTTCGTCAGTGAATTGTGTGTGTGTGTGTGTGTATTACGTCTGAATTGTGTGTGTGTATTATTCGTCAGTGAAGTGTGTGTGTGTGTATGTATTACGTCTGAATTGTGTGTGTATTATTCGTCAGTGAAGTGTGTGTGTGTTTCACTGAAGATGTTAGCGATCATAAACTTACTATAACATGATCATTCGTGTGTGTGGAAAGATAAATGTTTTAAGAGGATATACAGTATAGCACATTGTTTTGGGTGGTAAATCTGGAGCAAATGATTCTTCCAAACTATTCCAGGCAACAGCAGGATACCATTATTTTTCTTCATCTGGGTCTGTTTCCAGGCATACTTTGGAGGAATCAAGGCGCTCCAATATATCAAAAGTATACTGTAACATTAAATGTATGCTTAGTCTATTCAATATGTGGAGAGGGAAGGGATATTCTCTCTCTCTCTCTTGTCAGTGAATGGCGTGTGTTTATTAGTCAGTGAATGGTGTGTGTGTGTGTGTGTGTGTTACGTACGTCATATCCAGTGCGAGCAGCAGCCAAACATGTGCGTGTGTGTGTGTGTGAATGTTTGTGTGTGGTAAACGGTACGATGAGTTTGTCAATCAATAACAGAGCACATGTAGGAGGCAGGTAGGCAGGTGGAGTTATCATACAGCAGGCGTGGGAGGGAAGAGTCATCGTACATCTGGCTTGGGAAGGTCACATGTCTGGCAATGCGTTCTGTCTCGTCTTGTCTCTTTAACCTCCCACGCCCCCAGAACTGACTCTATGCTATGGTCTCATGTGTTTATATATATATAATACGTATTCAGTCAGGTTTGCTTCGAATAGCCTGATGAAGCATTGTTAAACCAGCTCCATGAAATTTGAGACAGGAAAAAAGTGTTATAATTGAGTCCCTGGTATTCTTCACACGATTCCAAACTTCAACGTGATCTGAATACTTATTATGGCTCGTGACTGTACATCAGAGCACCTTGACTCCTCCAAAGTATGTCAGGATACAGGACCACATTGCCAAGAATAATGGTGGCCTGTTGCTTGAAATAATCTAGTTCATTAAATCGCTATACAGTATTATTATGGGATGGTTTAGCCGTGGAAGGTGAAACGTGGGTTGGTTTTACCGTAGACTTTATTCGAAATATCTTTATATTTTTTTCTACAATATAATATATCTGTTCGTCAAAATTAGTCAAACTGTTCTCATATGTATTACACTTCCAATCCATTGCTGAGCTCAGACACTATGCTGACACACTCGACTCAAACACATTGTTTACAGTGTCAAATAGCGGCTAACAGATATCAGTGAATGCAGTCAACTTAGTCAATTATTCTAGTATTATAGTTTTGTCTGTTTCCTATATAATAAGAAATTATTTTCCCTATATTATATATATTATTTTGTATCATACCTTATCTGGCCTCGGGAGTTTATTTTGTTAATTATCAGCAGGAAATGTATATTATTATAGCCATCACACTTATCATCTGCAAAAGGAAGGAAGTAGAAAAAAAAAATAGAAATGCGAAAGATATGAATAGTGGAAGTAAATGTTTTATAATAGTATATTGTTAAAACGTTTCCCTCTTTGTCCAGTGTAGGATAGCCTATATAGAAAACGGATTTATTAAAGGCTAAACGTCAACAGAGTTAATTCCTCCTTCCACTCACAGGAAATGCAACTATTATATATTTTATTCTATTCTATTTATCTATTTATTTATGTTTTATTAGATATAGGAGTTCACTATTTTATCAACCATCAATATCCACGTATGTAACCTTATTTCATGACGTTTATCCAGTTTAATTAATCACATGACAATTATTTATTTCATTTTAATATTTTCTATATCTGTTCTTGTCACTTCCCACAGGTGTCTCAACTTCGGCCCTTTGAATGATGATGACGACTACAGCTTTACCAAGAAGAAGGCAGTACGGGTAAGTACAGAATTTTTCATCTAGGGCAGTGGTTACCAAAAGTTTTCTGGTCGTTACACAATTTTATACATAATTCATATCCATCCGCCCTCCCCCCCCCCCCCCCCCCCCCTCGACCATCCATGACCCATCACTATGCCTACTGTCACTTTTTAGATCACAAAGAACATTGGCAATTCCTGTAATTATGTTGATTCCAGTTGTCCTTTTGTCTTTTATTGAGTAATAATAATTAAATTTGTATTTTTCCTTTTTTGCATATCTGATTTCATGGCCCTGTACACTTTGCTTTATGGCCCCACAGGCCAATGTGGACCATGGCCCTCTGTTTGGGAACCACTGCTCTACGTTAACTCGTATTGTATTTATTCATTTTTTTAACATTACATTTACTTTGTGTGTAAAATGGTGTATACTCGTATCATCCGACTAATGAACACAGGATTTTAAAACATGTAACAATACGGCATTGTGTAAAGTTATGGATTATGATTTCATCCTCACTCCGTCATTTTGCACGGCAAGAATGAAATGCAAAAAAATGCAGCATTGTTAGCTAACTGGTTGTGGCAACTGTTGGCGGGACAGAAGCAGTGAGTGGTAGGTAAGGTAAGGGGGGTTGTCACTCACACATCCAACCAACCAACCTCTAGTGACGTCAGGTGTTGCTGGACAGACACGCACGTCTTCCCAGAGGACCGAGAGTCACAGTGCTCAAGTTCACCTGCTCCTTTATGACGTCCTTTGGCTTGACTGAGAGGGGAAGAGGAGGTCACCTTCCAACTCACCTTGTTCCTTCCTAGCTTTGGTTTACATTGCGTCACTTGTCTTTCCCCTTGACTCGCTACACACATGACGACACGTACAGTTGGCCACAAGATTTCGTACACACACTCTTGTTTTGAGGGTTTACAACATATATATATAGAGAGAGATTTTGTAACACTAAGTAACTGCAATACAACATTAGCAGGCTATTCGGTTTGTTTGTTTACAATCATTGAGTCACTTAGTAGACCATTCACTGCAGTACTTCCATAACATATATATATATTGTAACATTAAGTAATTCCAATACAACAATATTATTAGTTTTTTTTTTTTTTTCAATCGTTGAGTCAGTCACTTGGTAGACCATTCACTGCAGTACTTCCAGAATGATTACCTCTTGTTTCCATATAGCTTGTATAAGAATTCATGTGGCCAACTGTACATGTCACTTGGAATTCGTGATACAGTTCTTATATACCGGTATTCATTTTTACCATTTCATTATTCAAACATTAGTTTATTTTAATAATGATGAGTTTATTTAAGATTAATCATACTTGGTTTATCCTGGTGACGAGTTTATCAATATTTGGTTTATGGTATTCCTTTAGGTCTGTTTCCCTCTCTGATGATGATGTTGTTGTTTTTTCGTGATGATGAGTTTATATTCGTTCATGGTGTTCTCTAGGGTCTGTTTTAATTCCTCGCTGTTGTTGTTGTTGTTATCCTTTATATTAGTGATGATGAATATATATTGGGTTCATGGTATTCCTTTAGGTCTGTTACCCTCTCTGTTGTTGTTGTTACCCCTCTTTATTTTAATGATGAGTTTGTTTAGGTTGGGTTCATTGTACTCGTGGATGTGTTTCCCTGCTGTATGGATGTTATTGTTACCCCTCGTGCCTCCTTCCGCATGCTTATTATTATCGACTCATTGTGTGTCTATTTGTGGTTTCTATTCGTGTGTTCTCTTCCGCAGTCATACAGAGCTAGTGCCTCAAACTATTTATGGCATACAAGACTACCGACAAATACGGTATTCACTAGACCAAGTGTAGTATGTGTAATTAAGTAATTAGTGGGGTGTTTTTTTGTGACGAAAATGTCCTCTGTCCCACCTCGTGTACGTCCACTTTCCGTGTGTGAATTCCGGGCGCTGTAGGTGGTCACATGACAATTTGTATAGCCCGACAGACAAACATAGTCTCTTCATTTAGATATATAGATTCCCCAAAACAGATTTCCATTCGCACTTCACCGTTGTGTACAAAACGGAATTGGGTTCGTTTCATTAGACAAAATTTCTAACTTTTAATGATTCTATGTTAGACAAAACCAGAATGACTGTGTCGCACTAAACCTCTCGTCGAGACCAAATTAGGATTCGAACCTGAACCTGCATAACATTGCTATCCCTCGTCACATTTCGCTAAGAAGAGAAGCTACGGTACCAACATCCCCACGAAGCTCCACTGTCTCATCTAGTGCAACACCCATATAATCTCGGGGCCTCGCAATAGTCACGGGTACTGACACCCTACAGTCCCGAGGTTTAAAGAGAGAGAGAGAGAGAGAGAGAGAGAGAGAGAGAGAGAGAGAGAGAGAGAGAGAGATACTGACTGACTGACTGACTCATTTCTCTTGCCTCCAACATCTCGTCTATTTCTGAATTCCTTCTCGGAGATACTCATTTCTTTAATTCCCTCCAGCATTTATTTCTTTATTCCTTCTCAGAGTCACTCATTTATCTTAATTTCCTCGAACATCGTCTATTTCTTTTTCCCCCTCAGACATATAGCCTAGTAAGTCAGATATCTATTTGCAGATCACATTGATTTTTTGTCTTTCTCTCCTCCACCTTCGCCTGCTTTCTGATTATGTTTCTTCACTATTTTTCATATACATTTACTTACTTTAAATATATATATATATAGGCCCATATAACTGTGGCTTACTTTTTCATATATACACACTTATCATTCACTTTTATTATATACGCTTATTAGTCACTTACTTTTTTTTAATAATAATACGCCTATCACTTACTTCTTTTTAATAATAATACGTCTATCACTTACTTTTTTTATTACATATACTACTACTATCACTTACTTTTATTTATATATATGTATGCCTATCCTTGTTTCTGTCACCACCAATGTAGCCTCTTGTATGTATGTATGTATGTATGTATGTATGTATGTATGTATGTATGTATCAAGTCTTCCTGCCACGTCATGTATCCCTCTTCCTCCTATTTTTTTTTCACTTATATATGTTTCCTCACTTATTATTATTATTATTATTATTATTATTATTACTATTACTATTATTACTATTATATTTCATCACCAATCTATTTTTACCTCAGCTTTTTTCTCAACTATCAATTATATCCATTATAATTCTATCTATTATATTCTATATCACGTTTATATATTATTATCAGATATATATATTATTCCTCTATTATTACTTCCTTCCTTTCTATTTTTCTCTCATGTTTCTTCACGTATTTTTTTCTTCTCCCAATCAGTTTTTTATTTTATTTTTATCCATTCTTTCCCGTGTCTTTTTTTTTCTATATTTCCGTGTTTCCCTCTCCCTCTTCTTCTATCTCCCTTTCCCCTCTCTTTCTCCCTCTTCTCTCTATCTCCATATCTTCTTCTCTGTCTTCTCTTCTTTCTCCCTCTCCCCTCTCTTTTCATTCCGTGTTTTCCTCTCTCTCTCTTCTCTGTTTCATCCTTTTCTTTCATCTCCCTTTCCCTTTCCCTCTTTCTTTCCCCTCGTTTTTTCCCACCTCCCCTCTTCTCTTTGTATTTCACTATAGTTTCTGCCACCCCACCGCCCAATTTCCTTTCTCTCTCTCTCTATCTATCTATCTATCTATCTATCTATCTATCTCTATCTATCTCTCTCTCTCTCTCTCACCTTATATTTCAGTCTGATTTGGTTTTCATATTATTAAACCCATACTTTTAATTAGCTATTATACTGTATACATTATATTTGACACCCTTCCCCTCCCCGCCCCTCACACACACATACAAAAATTGAATGTCAGTTAGTATTTCTTCACCCATCCCCATATTCTCTCTCTCTCTCTCTCTCTCTCTCTCTCTCTCTCTCTCTCTCTCTCTCCTCTCTCTCTCTTCTCCTCTCTCTCTCTCTCTCTCTCTCTCTCTCTCTCTCTCTCTCTCTCTCTCTCTCTCTCTCTCTCTCTCTCTCTCTCTCTCTCTCTCTCTCTCTCTCTCTCCAACTTCCTTCACCTTTTGTATGTTTGTATCGCTCGGTATACCCGTGTCGGAGGCAGACAAGACAGAAGGATGGGGATGGGATGGATCTGTATGTGTATGTGTGTGTGTGTGTGTGTTGGAAGAGTATGTATGTATGTATGTATGTATCTATCTATGTAGAAGCAGACAAGATAGAAGGATGGGGATGGGATGGATCTGTATGTGTGTGTGTGTGTGTTGGAAGAGTATGTATGTATGTAGAGGCAGGGGCTGGAACAGGGGACGAGGTGGCCAGCGAACCACCGAAGGAAGGAAGGCTGGCAGGCAGGCAGGCATGGTGTGTGTGTGTGTGTGTGTGTGTGTGTGTGTGTGACGTCAGCTTGTGTTGGCCACTGCTGCTGGTGTCAGGAGGTTGTATAGGATAGCCACGTGACCACCCCTCACGCTGGGCTCCTCCTCCTCGGTCCTCCTGTATATGTCGCTGTTCTCAGACCTCCAGTGATTCTTTCTTCACTCCATGGTTAGTTAAGTGACCTCGCCTGTCACCTCTGTATCCTTCCTTATGCTTCTTTCCTCTTTCGGTGTTGTTATCATGCTGGTCTGAGCTGCATACATGTGTTTCGGTCAGCCGTGCATATATATATGTATGTGTGTGTGTGTATCAGGTAGATTCGTGTCAGATGTGTTCATGACAGCTTTCACTCAGCCGTGTAACTCCTCTCGTCAGTTCTTACTTAGTTCAGTACCTTCACCTTTCGTCTCCTCTTGCACAGCTGTGTTTGCATCTGTTAGTTAGTGCTGTCCTCACCTGTCAGGCTTGTGTCCCTCACCTGTCAGACACACAGTCCTCTGTCCTCACCTGGCAGTCAGTCCTATG
Organism: Petrolisthes manimaculis; assembly: GCA_034508575.1. Taxonomy (NCBI): domain Eukaryota; kingdom Metazoa; phylum Arthropoda; class Malacostraca; order Decapoda; family Porcellanidae; genus Petrolisthes; species Petrolisthes manimaculis. The sequence goes on from JAWZYT010000515.1 coordinate 159,659, forward strand.
TCCTAGCCTGCCAGTCACGTTAAATCTCTGATAAGATTATCTCGCTAGTATATTTTTATGTACCGTATATAAGGTGTTCTCGATGAGTAGCCATTGTCATTTCACTCTTACTATCGTATAATATTAGATTTCACACCCTACTTGGTTTTGTTTTATCTGGCGAATATGTACTCATACTACTTCATTAAATTTCTCGGCTTTTTCGGTAAATGTTATGGAATCCAAGACAGATTACGCAAAAACATTACACACAGCATAATACGAGTACGGTACTATATATATATATATATATATATATATATATATATATATATATATATATATATATATATATATATATATATATATATATATATATATAAAACTAGATACTCTGTACAACTTATTAACTCTGTACCATAATTACTCAAACGTCAGCGTGACCAGAACTTGTTACCCTGGGAACAGAAATTCCAACGTGCAGTGATCAGTGATAACCTATACCAATACCAATGTTACGATAACGTGGTGTGGAGAGGAAAACTATAGATACTGTTATCAATACGGTACTGAGATAAGGAATGGATATGACTATAATTATATACTCAACTATTTTTATATATTTTTTCCCTCTAGCGATAATTCACCGATTCTCTACCAAGTAATAAAACCTTAAACACGTGCTTCACATACATACATTGCAGTGTTTATCAGTTGCAGCTCAATACATATAGTTGTGTAAATTATTAGTCATGCCGATACAGTAAAAAATTAAGACATCATAAAATGTACTTGGGTTAGAATGGAACTAAATAAATGTAGATGTGAGAGAATACGATGGGTGAAAATAAAGATATAATAGAGTTAATGGTATGAATTTATAGCAATGAATTCAGACCACACACACAAAAATAAATCAAATAAAACTTAAACATGTATGAGTGAGTGAGTGAGTGAGTGAGTGCCTGGGCATCAGAGATAAATTGTAGCTATAATTATATGATGATAATGTGAGTGACGTATATAATTATCATGTCTTCCATGGTGAGTAAAAATAATGATAACCAAACAACTACTTATTATTTTTATGCAGTACTGAGTAAAGTTCACATGTGTTGTCAGTCAGTCAGTCAGTCAGACGTGCCTAAAATATTTCACCTTCACTACAAATGATTAAAAATATAATATATGTATTTTTTTCGTCGATAGGAAAGAGCTTCATTGTAGTAGTTAAGGACCCTGTGATCGTGTATGAAAACTGAAGGCTTCTGATTCCTCCTGACCTGACCACTCCATTCAACAAGCTCCATCCATACACGGTCCATAATGTGTGATGATGTGTGGTTAAGGTGTTGCTGCTGCTGCTGCTGCTTTTCAATCCTTCCTTCACGTCTTGTAACATCATCACCATAACACCATACACTTCACCATAACACCATACATTTCACCATAACACCAAACACTTCATCCTACACATCACCATAACACCATACATTTCACCATAACACCATACACTTCACCATAACACCATACATTTCACCATAACACCAAACACTTCATCCTACACATCACCATAACACCATACACTTCACCATAACACCATACATTTCACCATAACACCAAACACTTCATCCTACACATCACCATAACACCATACATTTCACTATAACACCATACACTTCACCATACACTAGTGCTTCATGAGTTGAGTGGTGAGGTGTTAAGGGTATGATGATAGTATAGTGTTGGTGGTAAAATCTGTAGCAAATGATTCCTACAAACTATTCCAAACAACAGGCCACCATTATGTTGGTTTATCTGGTCCTGTTTCCTGGCATACTTTGGAGGAACCACGGTGCTCCAATGTACTAAAAGTATAATACCCCCTTAACATTTCCTGACTATATTAAGGGGAGATTTTATTGTTGGTGAATTGGAAAGTCTCTGATTCCTTCAAACTATGCCACGAAACAGATCCCCTATTAGTTCCATTGAGGGCTTCTGTTGTTTTCTGGTATAGTTAGGAGGAATCAGTAGCCTTCCAATATACCAACAAGAAAAATCTCCCGTTTAAGTATACGGTATATGAGTGATGCACAAAATGGTTCGGTATAGTCAATTTATGGGTTATAGTAGGTGTATGTATGTATATATGGTGTGGGTGGAGTTGAATGTGACTGAGGAAGTGTTGTTGGTGATGTGGGAAGGAGCAACACGTGGCAGGGCGTCACGTGCCAACAGTGTGAGGGGCGCCTGAAGGGGTTGTCTTGTCAGCTGGTGGTGGTGGTGGTGGTCGCGTTGCCTCCCCCGTCGTCGTCGTCGTCATCGTCGTTCCGAGAAATTCATGCACTAGACTTTGTTGTTGTTGTAGTTTCAATTAGCTCTGCCTCTTGTCGCAGGAGGTCGATACAGCAAAAATCTGGGTCATCGATTCCTCTTCGTCCTACATTTTGTCTTGGTATTATTTTGTGAACATTTCTATTTCAGAAGGGAAACGATTCTTATGATACGATATTAGTGGAAAGTTTGTCGATGCCTTAAATAAAATTAGGCCTATAATAATATTTGATGGAGGGTATGTTATGATGAATTAAAATTATATTGTTTGTGGTGATAAGGACTGGAATGAGGATCCATGTGTGTGTGTGTGTGTGTGTGTGTGTGTGTGTGTGTGTGTGAGAGAACTGCTAGCTACAGTATGTTCTATCTGCTAAGAAGTATTTAGTTCGATGTATATCTTGAGACAAACCAAATCACAAGTGTACAGTACTCCTCTGTACCGACGATATATTAATAATACATGTATACTGGGGTTGTTTTTCTATCGATTCCCGTGACCCTGTGTACCTACTTACCTACCTACTACCTGTTTGATGAAGCCTAACCTGACGTCGGCTATATAGTACTTCAGATAGCCTATACATGTAGCCTACGTAAGTCCATGACACGTGAGCCAACCATGAAGCTCCTCCACCTCCACCTCCACTCCATATACATGTTAATATTACTCACCTTCACACTGCATGCTACTTACTACAACATTTATATATCTTCCTTCCTCCTAACCCCCCCCCCCCCCCTCCACACACACACACTGCCTGCCTGCCTGCCTCCCTGCGCCTTTTATCATTCCACTAACATACTTACTGACCACGTGCCTCTTGACCCCCTGTGGTATACTCGTACACTTGTTCACCACATAATATTAATTAACACATGTTTACACACACACACACACACACACACACACACACACACACACACACACACACACACACACACACACACACACACACACACACACACACACACACACACACACACACACACACACACACACACATACATACGTCATCGGTACTTGGCCTCCCCACTTCACTATGTTCCATATCAACATTTATATATACGAATATATAATAATTAGCATTTCATAAGGTAATTTAAATTCCTTGCTGTCCATTTAGTTCTCTATATAGTTATGTTATTACCATATATATATATATATATAGTTACCCTACAGTTATTACCCTATAGTTACTCTAAAACGACAGAGAATTACATACAGAAAATATTGTTATTATTAGATGTTGCATCATACATACACCGAGGTTGAAGTTGTGGGTGTAGTTGCTGTGTTAGCACGCCACCTTTAGTTGTGCAACGGCGCATGTAAACAAAAGACACCAAGGGAAGAGACAAAGCCCACTGAATACCAAGGTTCTAAGCCACTGTTTCCCCCTCTTCCTTCCTTCCTTCCTTCAGATATCACCGATTAAAGGGGGCAGTATACAGTGGTGTTAAATCTGGAGCAACTGAATCTTCCAAACTATTTCAAGCAACAGAACACCATTATTTTGTTTAACTTGGGACTGTTTTCTGGCATACTTTGGAGGAATCAAGGCACTCCAATGTACCAAAACTATACCCTCTCCTTAAGGGGGCAGTATACAGTGTTGCTAAATCTGAAGCGAAGGATTCCTCTAAAGTCTAAGCTATTCCGAACACCATACAGACAGGCCACTGTTATTTATGTCAATCTGGTCCTGTTTATTTCCTGCATAGTATATAATTATACTCTTAGAGGAATCAAGGCAGTAAACCCATGCATCCCTTTACAGAGAGAAACCATAAAATATTCTCTCTAAGCCATTATGCCTGTATACCCTAGGATCTGTGAGTCACCATTCATTGTACACACACACACACACACACACACACACACACACACACGGCTTAGGTGTTGAGAGCCACGTGATGTGTATAATATTGGAGATTCAATTGAATAGCTTTGTGGTGGTGGTGGTGGTGGTGGTGGTGGTGAGGGATATTTGTGATGCATATGAAAGTGGTGGTAGTGGTGATTGATTGACATGATACGAGTAAAAATGGTGGTGGTGGTTGTGGGGGTAGAGAAGGCGATCGTGAAGAAATGAGGTGGAAAGCCTATGGTAGTAGACTGAGTGAAATGGAGGTGGTGGTTAATTAAGAAGGGATGGTAGATACAGTACCGTAGGTAGTAGTGGTGACAAAATTATAATAGGATGGTAGGTAGGTAATGATTGGTGGTAGTCAAGAAGGGGTATGGGTGGTAGGTAGGTGGGTTTTATACGTAGGTGGGTGGTAGGTAGGTAGGTAGTATATAGTGATACTGAGGAAATGTATGTATGTATGTTGAATAGGGTATAGTATATGACTGTGTAGTTGGTGAGGTGAGAACAGGTGGTGAGGTGGGGACAGGTGGTGAGGGAGGAGGAAGAGAAATAGGAGGAGGAGGAGGAGGAGGACAGGTGGTCAGGAATGGTTCGTATAGATGACAGGATAGAATGGGGACCCCCTTACCCTAGCTAGAGCTCTATCTCCATGCATGTCCCCATCCCCCTCATGCACCCGTTGTCACCCTTCCCCAACCAACCACCTTCCTTCCTGATTTGCTTGATTATTCTGGTGTGAAGGTGACCTCAATCGCGCCATTCTTGTGTCTGGTTGTTGGGACTAACTAATACATACATACATACATTGTCGCATTCAGCCAGCCAGTCAGTCAGTCAGTCAGTCGTTCATGAAGGTGGTTGCTTTCTTTTCTTTCTTGCCTTTGTGGTGGGAAATGTTATCAGGCCGATGCTTCCCTCCTCCAGTCCAGCCAGCCTGCCTTCCACCTTATAACCTTCCTGCTCCGGTCGACACACACACACACACACACTCGTTATTCTCTCTTCCAATACACACACACTGTTACATCTTCTCTACAGATATATGTTTTCTCTACACACACACACACACACACACACACACACACACACACACACATTCTTCAGTATTTGTTTGTTTCCCTTTACCTTTATACCTTTAAATCGCCTTTCTATGTCAACAAATACCACCTCGCTTCATAAATTAAAGGTACAGTGTACTGTGGTATATTTTCATTTATGAAAATATTACTTTTGTATCCTTGTGAGCGCGCGCGCGCGCGCGCGTGTGTGTTTGTTTGTGTGTGTGTAGTCCGCTTGAGACTTATATTCAGTACAGTATAATATAATTATGGTCTATTGATAAGGTGATTGTGGACTACATAAATTGTTTGCTATATAGTGGGATTGGATGGTGGAGGTATGTGGTTGTGTGTGGTGGTGGTTGTGTGTAGTGGTGGTGGTAATGGTGGTGGTGTGTGGTTGTGATGGAGGTGGTGGTGGTGTGTGGAGGTGGAGGTAGTAATGGTGGTGGTGTGTGGTTATGGGAGTGGAGGTGGAGGTAGTGGTGGTTATGAGAGTGTGGTGGTGGAGTGTGGTGGTGTGTGGTGGTGGAGGTAGTGGTGGTGGTGGTGTTGTTATTGTTGAAGGAGAATGTGACATTGCTGGTACCAGATCACATCAAGGTATAGTGGTCACCTCTGGCTTACCCCTGTCATGGATCCCTACCTACCAACCTACCTTCCTCTCTACCTAACTCTCTACCTACCTACCTACCAACCTACCTTCCTCTCTACCTAACTCCCTACCTACCTAACTCTCTACCTACCTCCCTACCTACCTACCCACCTACCTACCTACCTCCCTACCTACCTCTACGACTGACTTCTGTATCCATCTAACCATCCTTCCTTCCTTCTTTCTTACTTTTTCCCACACTCTTTCCCTCTCTCACCCTCTTTTTTACCCTCTCCCACCCTCTTTCTTTCCCTCTCCCACCCTCTTACTTATTCTCTCCCACCCTCTTTCTTTCCCTCCTCCTTTCCTACCCCATGCCAACTTTTTTCTCTTCCATCTAACCTTCCTACACCTTCCCACTCCTCACACAAGCTATTAATACTACATGGTCTGTCTCCCTTCAATCTATTTAACAGGGATTGATGGGTAGGAGGGGAGGAGCCTTACACTATTCTATTCTTTCTCTTTATATAAGTAAAGTTAAAGGTAGCATAGACTCAAACAACTTCGTAAGGACCAACATGTCTGCTGCTGTTTGATTTCCTCCTCCCCTTTGTATTCCTTTGTATATATACCTTGTGCGAATATTCATATCTCTCACACACACACACACACACAGCATGGTCGAAGGTTGATAGGTTGATATCATACAGAAAAGATAAAAAAAATAAGGTCAGATGAAGGGTTCTCAGTTTTCGATATGATCTGTTTCTGTACGTGTTTGGTTCAAGTTAAAGATAAATAAATATATATATTATAAATAAAACAAAAATATAAGTAAATAGAATTAACATAACAAAAATGAAATGCTGAAGAAGAAAATCTGTCAATACCATCTTGAATGTATGAAGAAAAAGGAGTAGTTGCGCAGTACTGTACACAATTAATATATTCCCAGGACAATGAAACACTGAAGGATTCTCCGTGATGATTATTATTGTGACACCAACCACGACCATGGATGCTGCTCACAACATATATAACTCCATGAACTAAAGCAGGTCTAGCAATCACATACACGGGCCTTTACTTTACACCGTCCTATTGCCAATCGAAGGCTTTCTATACGTCCGTCCTCCAACTCGTTTTGTTGTGAGGTGTAGAGGACAAGGATGGATCTATGGAAGGCAAATTTAGCTTTAGTTATTAGGGGGATATTGAACGGAAAACGGAGGAATATAATAAGTGCTATAGTGTGATAGACTCGTTCTTTGTCCAACGTCGTTTTGTTTACCATAGGTAGTTGGAAATGCATTGTTTATACGGCACCACAACAACACATTCTTCGAGGCTGTTCAGGTGTAATGAGAAACGATAGTCGTTTTATCCTTCTATTTGCATCCTGCCTCACAGCTTACTACAGACCGTACTAAAAGAGCCTAAGTATATTAATAATTTAATTGATTTCTTATCACAACAAACCATTCTACGAGGCTGGTCAGGTGCAATGAGAAGCGATAGTTGTTTTATTCCTTCTATTTGCATCCTGCCTCACAGCTTACTCCAGACGGTACCGCACTATAAGAGCCTGGAGGTAAATGAGTCCTTTAAATATTGTCACGAAACACCACCTATATAGGGAAGGAGCAGCGTGTTTCGTGGCATAGTCAGGAGGAATCAAAAGCCTCCAATCTCATACACGATCACAGGGTCCTTAATTGATTTCACAGGTCAATGATTCTATGAGTGGTTGCAATTGATACAAGTTCCATAGCAACAAAGTCTCATCAAGCAATGTGTTGTCTGGACGTAAAGGAGACACACTTCAAGGGCCATGGAGTTTGTCAGTCAATCAGTCAGTTAGTTACGAGACTTAAGAAAACATCCTTATCACTCAGCGATTTCAAACCACTTATCTGTATATAATTGATTGCATGGCGGTTCAATAGTGGTGCGAACTTTTCTTTCTTTTATTTTACTTACATAACATACTTACACT